>CAEGAE010053320.1:0-16365 GCA_903067095.1 Girardinus metallicus
TATTACATGTGGTACAGTCCAAAAATATTTTTTTTGAAGGTTGTTTTGTAGGGGTGTGTGTGTGCGTGTGTGCGTGTGTTTGAATGAATGTGAGTACCTGTAGAATGCTTCATGTGTGTTTTTGGCTTAAGCGAAGCTGTCACAAATTAAGGATCCTTTGAGCCCATTAGCACCACAGTAGTTTTAAACTTACAACCCCTTTTAAAATAATTTGCTGCACTATCGCTGTCACATTTTGTCCAGCATTTTTTTCTTTTTACTTTACAAAGTGTTATTTTAAAACAGAGACAAAATATTTTAGTAACATTGGTGATGACAGAGAGAAAAATTTATCTTTTTCAGACAGGTCAACAAATAAACTACAAAAAAAAAAAGACTATTGTCAATGTTTTGCTTAGAAGGTGTAAGTTCAAGGTCGTTGAAAATTTGAACAACTTATTTTTTACTGTATTTCTTTGAATTTCTCTAAAATCCTTCTAGTGTACTTTGGGCAATCTTTGATATTGTCAATCCCCACGGCAATCATTCATGTGCAAAACACCTAGGGGGACCTAGCTCCACCTTCGAGGTGCAGCTCCTCCTCAGAGCTGCAGATCCCAAACTGAGAGCTTCTGCCACAGACCAGCCCTCCGAAGGATGACTCGCCCACTCAGCTCCTTCAGACTAGTCAGCAGCAATTAGCAAACACCTGGTGGAACTGCACTTCAGCTGAGCTCATTGGAGGATTTTTAAGTATTAACAGAACGCTTAAAGTCAAGCTCAAAAATCTCAATTGGATTTCAGAAATATTCACTTGGCCACTGAAAGGTCTTTGTTGCTTTAGACCAGAGGTCTGCCACCTTAATAATCCAAAGAGCCATTTTGCCCTCAACTCAATGGGAGAAACCCCAGATGAAGCACTGCAGGGGGATGAGAATCACATGGAATTTCTATAGGAAGGAGAAAGGCAGGTAGTAGTCTTAGTGTATGTAAACTTGTGAATAATTAGAAGAAATTACTGACAATTCCATGAAATCAATGTTTTAACCAAAGACCTTCTTGCTTGAAGGCAACACTGCTGACCATGACACTGGTATGCGCCACTAAACCTCTGTTACCTTTACGCATCTGTTTGTCCTTGTGGACGTGTGTGACACCGATTTGTTCCTCACCGTTTTTTTTTTTCAACCAGCTGAGCGGAAGAGAAATGGAAGGCAGCACACGGATGATGACGACAGCGGGCTGGAGCCGAGCACAAAGCTCCAGGTTATCAAACTCATTAATCTACATGCCATAGTTCTTGGGTGAATAATTGTGTGTTGAATTTATCTGCCACTGTGATAGCTACCGCTCAGTTCTCCCTGCAAAACCGCCGATTCTATGCATTGTACCTTAGACTCGTAATTATAGCATGCTTTGTCTTTAAGCTGACTGGAGGTGATGGTAAAGGTGGAAAACAGATTCTTATTCTCCAATTCTCACTTCTTTTCACTCCGTCAGTTAGATCAAAGAGATTACAGGAAACCAATGTTAAAAAATACTGAAAAACAGATTAGATAGATTTTTAAACATCTAAAATAAGATGAGAACAGGTGTAGTTATTTTCTGGGATTTAGAAACAACAACACTAATGTTTTAACTCAGGAAGAGTTCAGAAATCAATATTTGGTGGAATAGCAATGAGGTCTTCAATGGCGTTCAGTGCAGTGGTCTCTTCATTTTTTCCAGAACTGTAAATGTATATTTGTAGCAGATGAAATTTACAACTCATAAAAAATTTATTTGGGCTCCCGTATTTTTTATGTTGTTTTCTTGAGATGGAAAGAAATAAAACTCAAAGCAAAGGTCATTTCAAACTAAAAGTTTGTTGGGATTTTTTTTTTTTTTTTTGCTGTCACAGGATAAAATTTGAGGTAGCATAACATTCTTTTGAAAAGACAGTGTAGATTTGTCTAAACCAACAATCATTTACTGTAATACACCGGTCTATCCAAATGAATCTTACGGTTTTATAACATTTTCTAAATGCGACATTATGTCTTCCAAAGTTAATTGAATTCATTTTTGACAGTGTGAGAAATCACAGAAATGCTTGGAAACACGCAAAACAACATGTCCATGTTTATCCCATCACTGCTGTGACTCCGGTCCATCCTGTTTCCTCTGGTCGTCCTTTAGATCAGGTCTACAGGTTTTAGACTCCAGCACAGCTGAGCCTAATCATTGAGTTAACTCTTCAGCATGCCAACGGGCAACGGCCTGCTAATAAACATGTTAGCTAGCCGATGTCTGCTTGCTAGCACAGAACATAACCAAGTGGCTTGGTAACAAAAATGGAATCGTTTAAATGGGTTAAGATTTTTTTTTGTGTGTGTGGTGAATGAGAGATTAACACCAACCAGACAGAAGAGCAGAAGATGAGAGAATTATGAGAAATAGTTAAGATCAATTTATGGAAGAATGGGAATCTACTAAGAATAAAGCACGATTTTTACATTTAGACATAGTGGAAAAGCTTCTTTTTATTCCTCGTAAGCGAGTTCAGTTTGAAGAAGACGGAGAAGTGGGTCATGAGAAAGACTGAGAGCTTTTCTGACTGTGTTGCTGTAGGACGTCAGCTCCGGTATGGTGTCATGTCACGCTGCAGACACTCAGCCGCAGACATGTCGAGCCTTTCAACACGCGCATGCACTTGCACTTTCCGACTTGTCCATACGCGCACGCATACGGTCTGAGAGAGCAGGTGCACATCAGCCGTGACGTGTTCCCGCTAAATGCCACCTCAGGAGGCTGTGAATATTCCATAAGCCTGCCTGTCATTGGCCAGAAGTGAGAAATCATAATGAAGCATGAAGAGGGGATCATTCTCTATTCATTTGACAACATTAGGCTCTTTCATAAGCCAGCTGAAATATTTATCAGCTGGTGGAGACCGTTTAATATTATCAGTGGAGAACCAAACTTAGTTTCCTTAAAAAGAAAAATGAAACGGGAAAAGTTTCAAAAAGAAACTCCTTGGTGGCAGCATTATGGTTGGCTGGTTCTTATTGTGTGTTATTGGATCTTAGCAAAACAATATTAGTCTTCTTTAGATTTATTTATTTACTTATTGCATTAGCTCATAACACAAGAATTAAGCATGGCCTTAGGCTGAGTGGTCCTGCTGCAGTGATTAAAAACAGGAAATAATGATTCATAATAGACAAAGCTGAAATCAGATTACTTAATTTCATTCATTTCTCAAGGCAGACACATTTTGCTAAAGAGACAGAGAGTAATTTAAATAGAGCTTAAATTCTGGATCAGAATAACCATAAAAGAGTTTTTATTCTGCACTATGGCAAAGCTTTTGAATTGTTCTCCACAGTTCACCTCTCAGAAGTGCAATAGGTTATGTTCGAATTGAACTTGCGTACATTTTATGGCGATTAGAATTCTATTAGTGTTCAAAATAAATTTCCTCAGCTATCAGATTTAATGAGTTTTCCAGATTTGCATATTTTAGAGTGATTACAGGTGTGTTTTTATAGTAACGCAACCAGTTCACAAGCGGATTCATTCTTAAAGACATAGATTCATGTCAGACACCTTATACTTTGGTGAATACTGCCGTTACTGTGTCAGATGCTTTCTTTAGATTTGTCAGGATGCTGATATCCAGTTTAATCATAATCCAGAGTTTTTCCACTGGATTGAGATCAGATGTCTGCGAAGGCCACTGGAGAACGGTTGACTTTTCTTCATGTTTGAGAAACCAGTTTCAGATTATGTGAGGTTTGTGGCATGGTGCATCATTCTGCTGGACGAAGCCATCAGAAGATCGGTCCATTGGGGTTATAAATGGGCAGACATGATCAGCATGAGTACTCAATAGGCTGTGGCTTTGGAATGAGAAAGAAAATATCCTCCACTCCAGAACTACACCACCGCCAGCCTGAACTGTTGATACAAGACAGAACAGAATAGAAAAAGGACTTATTGGCCCACAGAGGAGAAAATTCAGGTGGAACAGCAGCAACAGGTTCACACAAGTTCTTAAAGTGTTAAACACAATATATAATAATAATAATAATAATAATAATAATAATAATAATAATAATAATAATAATAATAATAATAATAATAATAATAATGATAAAAGTGTACTGTACAAGAATATAACTGAAAAATACTGTGCCATTTTGAAAATAGGAATATCGGACTCTCAATCCAAAGGATGTGTAACTGAGTGTTCATAATGTGTGTATTAAATATTGAAAAAGACAGACAATTTACAATACAGTACATCAATGCAGAAAAAAACTGAAATGTTATTTTTTTAAAAATGAGAAGAAAACTGAGCAGGCGATTGTACAAACACCTGCAAGGGTGTAAAAACTTATTGAGTTTGTTGGGAGCAGCTGATGGAGGAAGGATATATGATAACACTCCTTTGTGCACTTAGGATGCAGCACTGAAGGAGTTCTCTTGTTCAGCATGGGGGAGAGAGACAGTGTCCATCACTGAGGAGGGGGACATTGTCTAACATTGATGTCCACTAACCAGTATCCTTCTGTCTCCCACCACCTGCTCCGGGTGGAGGGGGCTTCCTGATTCCTTCTCCTTCCGTCTCTAACCACTTCCTTTTTTTCCTTCTGAGATATGCCTCTCATGTCCAATTAGAATGGTGTTGTATGAAATTAGCAGTGGTTGGATTTTTTTTTTTTTCCTATGGCACGATTCAATTAAAATTTTGGGGGCCACGGTTTGATTCAAAATGAAGTCAAGATTCAAAATTCATGATAATTTCTATTTTGAACAAAGAGAGACATTAAAGCGGGACATTTATTAAATTTTAAATACGAAACCCTGCATCCTCTGTTTTGTTTGAAGACGCTACACCTTCCGGCAGACGGCCTCCTCCGTGGACAACGGAGGTGCAAGTTTTAACCATTTCTCAGTCTTTGTAGTTATGTACTCATTTCTTCACCATGTTGGATAAACTATTCGTATTCATGTCGAATACAAAAACCAGGTAGTGGAATTGGACTAGTTGGAGCAAAATAGCAACTTTGCTTTTTTGCATGTCTGCGCTCGACCACATTTCTGCATAAAACACGAACAGACTGTACGGAGAGGGACGGTGTACCTTGGCTCTGAGTATTTGTGGTGTTTCTGAAGTTCTCAATCTTCGTTTTGCACAAGGAGAAGCTCCCGTCCAGCTCTGTCTTTCTTGGTAATTCGGTACAAACCAAAATGAGCACAAATGTTTGCCTTCAACAAAGTCTTTCTGTCGTTATTGTAGTTTCCTCTGTGCTTTCATATATTCCAGTATTGTCTCCATGGAGACGTCAGAATGCTCCACGTAGTTGCAAAACGGACTCCGACAGACAGCAGAATTCTTTCTTAAAGTTTTTTCTTAAAATTGATTCTGAATTGCAGTATATAAAAATCATAATTTGGATCTTCTTTTTTTAGGCACACTCCTACTTAAATTGCTCAACCTGTTTGTTTTGCTGAAAATCTAACTTGGTTGTGGTGATTGTTCCACCTCTACAGGCGCATGCACACACAGGGCGGAAGCTATCAGTGAGTCTCATTCTGCACTTCTGCTCTGTAAGTGCAAATATGGCACATGAAACAGTGAACCTTCTGAAGTTCTCATCACAAGAGACGGCCAGACTTTCATAAAGCTGAGACGCAATTAAACAGGAAAAAAAACAAAAAAAAATGTCTCTTTTACACACACAAACACACGCATACACACCCTCCAGTCTCCTCCCCAGTGAACTTCAATCCATCGCTCTAAGTTGCGGACAAAAGGGAGCCAGAATCCCTTTGCGAGCGCACGCGGTCAGAAAGGAAAAAGAACATGACGTGTGGACGTGTCGGAAAGCGAGGACCCAGACGGTTCCAGCTCTCTGGGGGCTGCTGTGATCTGATATCTTTTTAATTAACCATATCCCATTCAAGCACTTGAAGGAACAAAATAAAAAAAACGGGGGAAGAAAGAGGAAAAAAGCTGAGACTTAAGTTTTGACATCTCTAATTAATGTGCTTGGAGACCAACAAAAAAAAGGAAAAATTGAAAAAGTAGGAGAAGATGAGATGATCTCATAGAGGACTGGTGAAGGATTCATTAGACAGGACGGTCCGTCTGAAAGACTTCAAATATTCCCCTCATTCCAACCACTGAGCAAAAGGGAAGAACAGAAAGGGGCAGACTCCACTCACTAGTTATTTGGGGGTGGGGGAGGAAGGCATAGAAGGAAGTAGAAAAGGAGGAAATGAAAAGAGAGAGAAAGAGATAGGGGAAAAATGACTGGGAACCAAAGAAAAATGAAAAGAAGAGATGGAAGGTGAGAAGAGAGGAAGAGGAGGGGAGGGAGTGGAGGGTGAGACCCAGAGCTGCCACTTCCCCACCAGGGGAGATGAATGACTTTTTACCTCTGGACACTGGGCCTTAATGAAACCTCCAGAGGCCAAACACCGGCGACTCGCACAATCAGCCACTGTGTGAGCCACACGCTCACATGCACCGCAGCAGAGGAACGCAACCAGAACGGCTCCTTACGAGCATATTTACAAACACACACACACACACAGGGCAGAGCAGCAGAGGTGCTGCTGATTGAGACTGAGTCAGGCACACTGAGGCCACCTCTGCTAAAGCAGGTCAAAACGTTTCCTGTAATAGGGTGGTAGACGCGGCTCCCTGGAACCTGATTTGATTTTTTGTTGCACCGTGAAAATGATCCCATCTTTAGGGCCAGCTTCATAAAACAAAGCCGATGTTATTCGTCCTAAATTTGCAAGCCTTGCTCTGCTAAATCAATTTCAGGTCACTTGGGAGAATCAGAAGTAGTGACGCACCGATCCACCGAAAGCATGTATCGGTTTGAAACATTTGTTTCGAACTTATACCTAACTTATGCAGCATTTCTTCACTTCAAATACTGAACCGTTTGAAACAAACCTTTCAAACGGTTCAGTAAGTGCGATTAGGAATTCTACTCATAATATAAAATAAATAATAAAGCATGATGTCACTCTGAGCACAAAGCATAGAATTAGACTGAATAGATTGGTCGTTATGGGTTGGGCACATTGTTACTGATAACCAGTCTAGATTTTGTTTTTTTTCTGTCAGTATTTGTACGATACAGATGTAAATATGGGACCTGTACAGCTCCACTGCCTGGTAAAGCTTCTCAGTTACTCCTTGGATTTTTTTTTTTAAACATTGCACTTTAAGCTTCGATGATGGAGATAACAGCTGTGTTTCGTCTGGAGGATCTTGTCCTGTCCTGCCAGCTTCTATAGATGACCTTTTATCTGCCAGCCTACTTCAGCGCTGAGAGAAACTTCTCAGAGTTGATTCCTTCTAACTTCCATCCACAGAGTCACTCAGTGGGTTTTTATTGGCACTGCTGGCATTTCTGTGGTACACCCCCACCACCACACTCACGCCACCTCCCAGTCTATTCAACTCCATCCCTCTAATACCCTCAATTAATGCAGCGCGGCAATGCGGGGTTATCGCTCCCCGTATCCCCCCAACCCCCTCCACTCTTGCGCGATGGCGCCCTTCCATCGCTCCATCCCTCTCCATCATTCTCAATTAAAACAGAAGCCGGATGGTTCGCTTTTATCTGCTCTTATGAATATGCAGGAAGCTCTTATCCCTTCGCCAAGCACCAGGTGAAATGAGCACCGCATAGAAATGCTTCTCTTGTTAGGGCCTCAAACAGGAAATACCTTTGCTCACCTGAACATGTTATCTCTGCTCTGCTCGGAGAATCACTGCTTTATTTTTTGCAAATAACAAGAGATATTACGTGTGTTATTTTATTGTCCATTCAGAATTGAAACCGTTTCATTACTATTTTTTGTGTGCGTTTGTGTGTGACTTGGCAATTTCTTCCCCACAAATTTTTCAGTTATTAAATTGAGATTTCATAATTTCAATTGTGAAATTTCGATTTCTGTCCCCAGAAACATAAGCTTGAGAACACAGTACCTCTTGGATACAATTCTAAAAAAAGATTTTTTGTTGTTGCTGCTTTGATTATTTCCATTTAATTACTTGAATTGTGTGCTAAGTTGTTTTTGTTTTTTTAGTGTGTGTTGACTGCAGTTTTGCCCAATTAAATCACATTTCTGCAGAATTTACTGTATTTAGTAGATATTTTTGCACCTTTGATGGATTGTAAAATACCAAAAAAGAATGGTTCGATGCCATTAAAGTAAAAATTATTTTACTTATTAACCTAAAACTTTAATTACATACTTTATCTTCCACAAAGTGAGACAAATGGACAGACATTTGTTTCAAACTTATACATAAAATCTTCAGTTCTCTTCTGTTTTTTCTCTCTCTGTTGAAGATCAAGCTGCATCTCCACTCCCAGATGCAGCTTGGGAGTGGAGATGCAGACGTCCTCATTCCTTTGGCTCTTCAGTTCCACATAAAGACAGGGTGGATATTTTAGAGCTTTATGGGTGATGGAAGAAAGCATCAGTAGCGTCAGATCATTAGTTTAGTCCTTGTTTGAGGCTCATCCAGCAATGAGCGATATGATAAAAAAAAAAAGGAAAATGAAAGGAATAGATTTCTCTTTCAACAGTTGAGAACGAGAGCGGGGAAGTTTCAGTCGTGGGGAGCAGCGCCATCTGTTGGATGTGTCGAGATGCAAAGAAAGAAGCAAGCAGAAAAATAATCCCTTTGCTGATCATTAAAAACCTCTCATTATACTAAAAGAGGGGATACAGACAGACTTGAAAAAAGGAGCAGAATGAGAAAATCAGAATGTAGAAGAGAAAACAAGGGAAAGAAGGTGGAGGAAATAAAAGAGCAGCACATGAAGCAAACTGGCATGAAGTGAGAAGCAAAGGAAAGGAAGGAAAATATGAAACTGAGATTTAAAGGGATAAAATAAGGAAAAAGAAAGTTGGTAATGTTAGAAAAAAGGAAAAGTAAAGAAGGAAGGAAAGAAATACGGAGGAAAGTGGAGAGAAGAGTTTATAAAAGGATGGTGAGCAAAAAAAGAAAGTTTGAAGACAAAAATAAGGAAAAAAAAACATAAATTTAAAGGAAAATTAAGGAAGAAAAAACATAAACAGATAAAGAAAGATGATGAGTTATATATAAAGGACAGTAAATGTCCACATTAAAGCAGGTGAACATGCTGCTGTGTGTCTGTTGCTCCGCTAAGTTTGACACCTGACTGAAACCCAACACCCTCCTATCGGCCTGCCTCATTACCCTGCAGAGCAAACTGAGTACTGTTCAACGTCAGAGAGAAACCAGGAACGGGCAGAGTGCGTGTGTGTGTGTGTGTAGGCGTGCATGTGTGTGGGGTGGGGAGGAACAGAGGCACAGAGCCTGCAGGCTCAGCGTCACTCACATCAACAAATGTGTCCCTGAGTTTGACATATGTCTGATATGTATGTCTCCCACACACTAACACGGACATCCAAAAATACGCACACACACTTCAATCCTGCTCCATCGCCAAGGGCCCACTGTTGGCTATTCCCTCATTTCACACACTTTAGAGCTGTAGCCTTAGGCAGCCAACAAGGCAGCCTCCTGTGTCAGAACACACACACACACACACACACCAAGTCATACAGTACAAAACACTGGATCCCCTTTGCAACAATGTGTAGAATTTAATGAGAAATGAGCATGTGTGTGTGTGGGGGTGTGCAGGGGTGTGTGAGGGTGGGGGGGTGGGTGTGTGTGTGTGTTTGACTGGGGCCGACAGACTTCTTCTGTTTTAAAGAAATCAGATGAGACCCGTCAACCCTGGTGGAGGAACATATGTGTCAAAATCTACTGTTCCAAAATCAGATTGAAAGCAAACTCTTCCAAATATTTGGAAATATCAAAAGACTTCAAACTTCAAACATCTTTACAGAAACGTTTCAGTTTCAGTTATTTCATGTTAGCTCATTTAAAATATGAAATTATATGCTTTTATTAATATCACCATAGAATAACAATCTCAACAATGTTCTGTGTTGGTCTTTCAAAAAAAGTATTTAATTCAATATAAAGTAGTATTGTGAATATAATGCAGTATTGTGAAGAGCAGATATAGTTACATATTTATTCACAATGATTTGCACAATTTTTTACTGTGTTTCACACAAATAACAAAGCTTCTCTCTGTTACTTCGATGTTTTTCAATTGTTATTTTTACAAAACATAAAATAACTATTAGTGTGAAAGTATTGAGCAATTCATTTACAGTTATATATATTTTATTTATTTATTTTTTTTTCATTTTCACACAAACGCTCACAGCTGAAAAAGAGAGGGAAAAAGATAGAAATCCAACTTAATAAATTAGGCTCCTACTACCCAGATGCCCACTGACAATAAATTCCAAAATATTCAAAAACAATAACGTAATGACAAATGGAACATCTGCTGCACTGTTTTGGATCTGATCCTGTTTGTTTGGCCAACGCAAATGAAAAAGAGAAATAAAATATAATTGACCTGGATTAAACACCAAATTTTGCCACAAAGAGAAGTCAAGTTTTGTAATTGCACTTCTATTTATAATTGCTACATTTATATTTAAGCAAGAAAGAGGCAAATCTTTACATTTCTCATACCTTTTTTTTTTTTTTTTTTTTTGGTGTTCTTGTGTTTGGAGATCAAAGAAGTAATAAACAGAAGATCTAAAACTAAATTCAGACTAACTGTGCCATTAGACCGTGCCAGAGTCAGACTTTCATCTAAGTGTGAAAAACTTTGGGCGATGCCAGGGCAACGGCTGTAATTAGCTCTACCTTGGCTTGTCTCCGTACTCGATATAATACGATAAGGGAAAGAAATGTGTCATAAACCTTGACGTTTTTGGCTGTGCCTCCCTTTTAAAAGCTGATTATTTACTTCCTCTTTGAACACACACGATGCCTTCCTATTTCATGGTAAATAAAAATCGGATTTTGCCACTCTGCTACTGTTCCTCCCACTCGTTACCAGCCTCCAAGTTCACCCCAATTAAACAGGAGCTCTGCGTGCCCTTTATGAAACATCACTTCCCTCATGACAAATTAAACATTACCATTAAAGCTAAAGATTGAATTGAAAGACCCTTTCTCTCGACTGCCGTTCAACCAGCCCACCCCACCCTCTCTCTTCTTAACTGTTCTTCCAGCGAGCAATAACCCCAGCTCTAATTAGCAGGAAGCCTGAATCTCCAGACTGATTTGGTTCAGGCTAATTTGTCTGTATTATTACCTGGGTGACATTCAGATCTGCTGCCTATACATATTTGTAGGGTCTGTTCTCTTAAAAGATATTTTAAACTGCAGCAGGGTAGATTTATCCTGCGTTGTTTTGTCATTCTGCTCCTTATGAATGAGTGCAACTGTAAGTCTATGTCCACATTCTTGTTGTGAAACTTGGTGGGAGGAAAAAAATTTAAGACAAATAGAAAGAAACTTAATCGTAGCAATTGATCAATTTATACTTTTGGTGATTTTCATCATTGCTTTTGGAAGCTTGGGCCTCGGTACTGAGGCTGCTACCCCCGGCAACACAACCCAGGTAAGTGGAAGAAGATGGATGGATGGATGGATGTTATGTGTAAAGTATGAACTCAGACAACAACCCAGGAAAGGATTAAAGGGGAAGTATTATGGATTTTGTAGTGCAATCAAGTAACTATGTTACCTTCAGTTGTTATAAAAATGCTGTTTATGGGTGCTGTGGTGGCGCAGGTGCAAAGCACAACCCACATATGGAGGCTTTAGTCCTTGTGCCGGTGGTCGCAGGTTCAATTCTGGCCTGGTGACATTTGCCGCATGTCTTCTCCCTCTCTCAATCCCTAATTTCCTGTCAAGCTACTTTCAAATAAAGGCCACTAGAGCCTCAAAAAAAATCTTTAAAAAAAAAAAATGCTGTTTATATCAAACATCACTTAAAAGACATTTTACATTGTAATTTAAAGCCTTGAAATTGGGCCTCTGTCTCTTTAAAAACGCTCGCTCTTTCTGAAACTCCGCCATCAGGAAGTCATCACAACATGGCTCCTCTATTAACCCTTTAGCAACATTTTTACCTCTGTTGTTCTGAGAAGTAGATCATATAATGAGCTCAGCTGATGTGCAGGTCCACCAGGTGTTTGCTAATTGCTGCTGGCTAGTCTGAAGGAGCTGAGTGGGGCTGCTCTGTGAGACAGACACTTGAAAGCTGGGAAACTGCAGCTCTGAAGAGGAGCTGTGTCTTGAAGGCGGGGCTAGGTCCACCTAGGCATTTTGCACAATTGAATGGTTGCCATGGAGATCAAAGGATTTCTCAAACATGCATAAAAGAATCAAAGCAACATTCTGGGCATGTTTATGATTAGTGAGTAACATTATAACACGATGTAAAGTTCAAAAAAGTAAATTTTAGGCCCCTCTAACAGTCTTATTAACAATAAAAATGTATAAAATACAATCATAATAAGGGCAATGGCAAAAATTTTATTGCCTGGCAACCAGTTTTTCACAGGATTGACTATTCTGCAAGAAAATCTAATAAACACAAATATATAAAATTAAAGCTAAGCTCATATTTCTGAGTTGTAGCAGTAGAAAATGCTATGTGAACTTGACACTCATCCAATTCGTGCTGCCTTTTTGGCATACTGCAAAGAGAATTTATCCTTGAAACTAATTTTTTATGACTTGGGACTGATAAAATTAATATTATTATATTTCATCCATTGAAACTGACATGACCAGCTAGTAGACTAGCAACCTCCAGGCCAATTCTCACCAAATGACTAGTGGAGATAGGCACCAAGCTCCCGTAACTCTGTAAGGAGATGGATGGATGGATGGATGGATGGATGGACACAAACTAAAATCTTTTACTCAAACAAAGTAGAGTGAAGAAAAAGAAGAGTGAAATGGCGACCTTGATCGAGCAGTTTTGAGTTTACTGCCGGAGCAGCTTGTGTTTATGCTGGCAGGATGTCCGGTACGTACTCTCTTGTGAAAACTCGGGCAGATCTATTATATCAAATTCTATGCTCTGAATGACATCATGTTTTATTATTTATTTTACAGTATATTTAGCATTTCTCATTGCACTTTCTGAATCATTTGAAGGTTTGTTGCAGTTTATTTTTAGATAGTCAACCTATTGTTTTTGAAACAATTTCAGTTTCTTTATTATTTCTTTCACATTGGCTGTTCTACTTCTAATTGCACTGACTAAACAAATTAAAGTTGTTTTTACATGTTTGACCAAATTTATGAAGCTATTGGTGTATTTCAGTGTGCTGTACTGGTGCAGAGTTAGCAAATAAATTTATAATTCAGACCATTTATGTCTGTGTTTAATAAAAGAAATGTTTTAAATCAATTCAGCATAGTTTTCTGGATCGGATCGTATTGACCGACACTAAACCTCACATATCTATATTGATATCAGAATTGAGAAAAGTGGATCAGTGCATCCCTAAAAAAGATATTGTACTATAGAACCTGCAAAGTGAGGAAAAATAGCCCAGAAAGGTACCATTTATGATTGCCGAGCTTATATCCACAGAAATTAAAAAGTCTGCCATGAATATAGAGATGATTACCACAAGCAATAACACATGATATAAAGTTCCAGCAACATGACTGAAGGATTAGAGCAAGACATAATAGGCAGAACTAATCATTTGTTTTTATTGGGCCATTCACTCAAAAAAGTGTCTTCTCTCCTGGAACATAAAAGCTCAGGCCCTTGACCCCTTAAACCTATGGCCTCATCCCCCCCTCCTCTCAATATACCTCCATATCAAATGCATATTTCATATTTCTCTATTGACCAGGGGAAAAAAAGCAGCAACACACTCAATCTAAAAATGTAATTGCTTATACTAAATCATAGACTATTGTGTTGATAAACTGGCTGGACTTTGAGATTAAATAGACTATCTCTAGTCTAGATATGATTCCCTCGGTGTTACAACAGGTAACACAAGAAGGTGTTTAGCTACACGCATACACAAGTTAATAAGTCAGTAAGATGCAGCTGCAGAGGGGCCTAATGGAGGGTTTACAACCATGTTTACTAGTTTTAAACATGTCATAAACAACACTAATAGGGTCAGCTCTGCTTGCAGGAGGTCACTGCAAACATCAGACAAAGAGGAGAATCTCTGCTCGGTGTCATCATATCTCTGGAGAGGACGCACTCATCATCCACAGTTTAAGCTACCGACGTATCGTATTTCCTTTATAGCATAAACTGCGAAGTGGAACATATTGACTGGGTGTCACCTGGTAAATGTCAAATACTGACATTTACAAGGACAATTATGAGTATGGACGCACCACTGTCGCACTGCAGCTTAGATCCAGGGTCAGGCTTCAGACAGCTGCTGGAGTCACCGCTACAGTGTGAACTCAAAACGGGAAGAAATCGGAGCTGGAGAAATGAAGTACTAACTTTCAAAGATTGGAATCAAATTAGAATTATTCTGGAGTTACAACAGCGTGCAGAAAATGCCATCGGTGCACGTCTTGTGATCATGGATGTGATTTTTTCATTTGTTTGTTTGCTTGTATGGTCAACATGCACATTAGTGTTCCTGACTCATTAGGACATATTAACAGTTTTCTTTGGGGCTGATGCCATCATCTCTGTCTCATCTCCAATCAGGGAAGACAGCATGACAGCATATACACACATAAGACAGGGATAGCGCCTCAGAAAGATAAAAAAAAAATGGTACGCTAAGGAAAAAAACTGATTGTGAGAGTGTCTTTTTTTTTTTTTTTTTTTTCATCTACAGATAACAGAATTGTGGTGTGACAAACTCAAAACTCCTCGCTTTCTGCCCAGGGCCATGTTAATTGCAATAATTTGCTCTGACAATCTCACAACATGAAAAAAGAAAGGCAGTGGGAGTGCGGCTCGGTTCGAGCGTGTGTATGTGGTGCGGCTTTTGTTGCCCGACAGTTTTTGTCATTTTTCAGGGATGATTGAATTAGCAACAAGAGTTCTGTCTAGCTACAATCAATCATTACCCTTACTCCCATGCCACCCAATATCACCAAAACCATATTTCCCCCACTTGAAGACAAAATGCTTCTTGATTGTGTTGCACACTTGTCTATAAATATATCACAGGGGCTGGTTGTGCTGGGCAATATTGAGTTTGAGGTCCTTTTTTTCCCCTTTTTCACAACATTCCAAACATTATTGCGTGTTTGTGTGTGTGTGTGTCACAAAGGATTGTTATTTTATTGATTTGAAAGAATAAATGCTCACTAGCACCGTTCCTGGGACAGATTGGAGACTTGAATGCTCTGATGTAAGAAGATGTTTTTGTACATTGTTCAAAGAACGTTCAAGTCCATTTCATTCATGCGGTTTGTCTTTGCTTTTAAATAGCCTCAAAAGGAGAGCTTGAAAGACCACTGGAAAAGTAGAGAAGTAATCATTCTCCTCTAGCACAATGTCTATGCATAACACTGTCCGTTTATACTAAAAAGTTATTTCAATTATGAATCCACCTTGGAAAACAAGACTCCTTATCTAAAAAAAGGTCCCTAGATTAGAATGGAATTGTGTCATATTGTCATACAGAGATCAGGATGTTAATCCATCCATCCATTCATTTTCTTCTACTTACCTGGGGTCGGGTCATAGAGTCACTAGAGAGACCCAAGATATAAAGTACAAGCAGGACTTCCCTGTCCCCATCCACTTGTTTCAGCTCCTCCAAGGGAATCCGAAGGTCCCTCCAACGAGTTGTGGGTCTTCCTTTGGGTCTAAGACGTCCATCCTAACCAGATACCCAAGCGACCTCAACTGGCTCCTCTCAATGCAGAGAAGCAACATATGTACTCTGAGTTCCTCACAGATGACTGAGCTTCTCACCCTATTTCTAATGGAGAGCCTAGACACCCTGTGGAGGAAACTTATTTCAGCTGCTTATATCAGTGACTTTGTTCTTTCAGTCATGACTCAAAGCTAGTGGCCATAGATAAGGGTAAGGACGTAGAACGACCGGTAAATTGAGAGCTTTGCCTTTTGGCTCAGGTCTCTCTTCACCATAGCAGACCGGTACATCGCCCGCTTCACTGTAGACATTGCAACAGTATGCCTATTGATCTCCCTCTCCATTTTGCCCAAATTTATGAACAAGCACCCAAGAGCATCCATCCATTAGGTTTCCCTTGTTTCAGGACGGACAGCAGAGGAGCCCTTCCCTCTGCTCAGCTTCTCAAACAGGATTCCCAAGTTGATCCAGAGCTGTAACATTTTTGTTGGATAGTAAGCAGCTTGTTTACGCGTCTCTTCCCTGATCCGAGTCTTAGAGTGAAACATTTCTGAAGCAACCCTCGCAGATGTGAAAGCGTACATGTGTAAAACAGACATATAAGAAATATATATA
>CAEGAE010053335.1:0-54546 GCA_903067095.1 Girardinus metallicus
ATATATATATATATATATATATATAAAAAATATAAACGAGGGACCTATAACACTTCCACCACCTACACGCAGTGCGAACGAATCCAAATCGTTCCGTTTCGCAGCCGTGTCAACTCCTCCCCGGCGCCACCTGTCATCGGGATATTTTGCAGCAATATCAGAGGAAACACTTTGGAGATTGTGCTAGCTGTGTGCTTTCATCAGTGTCCCTTAATTAAATCTACCTTTCCCCAGGCTCCCACGGTGATCTCTGCAAATAAAATACAGAGTAAACACACCTAATTAAAGGAGTTAAAACAGCCCGACCAGGTTTCTGCTTCCATGTCAGCGCCTGGCGTATCCGCCGAGGATGGGATTCCTGCACAGAGCTCTCAGCCGGCACGGGCAAAGAGAGAGACAGAGAGGGAGGGAGAGAGAGAGAAGAAGAAGAAGAAGAAGAAGAAAAAAAAATCATGTGTCATTAGGAAATTACACAGGTGCCAGAATGAGTTTATCATCCTGAGAATGAAAAGCTTCATAATAACCTAAGGAGGTGCTTCTAAAACGGTCCTATCTTTTAAGCTAAATGAACACGCCACACTGATATGAGATTATCCAGCTTTAGAGCAGACACTCCTGCCCCGAGGCCTGCAGCCAGTTTATGATGCACTATTTGCCTCTTATCTTTTTCAACCTCAACAAGCCAGAGTACAACAGGAGAAAAGAGAGAGAGTGAGTGAGAGAGATGCCGTATAGGTGGATGCTTATTTTCTGTTTCTTTTTCTATTTTTACTTCCGCAAACTAAGTCTCAGAAACTAATTCGAGGAGGGGAGGAGAGCGGCGGCTCTTCCAGGGAAGGACTTTGATGCTCTAAAGAAGGTGTGTTATTAACTGATTTACCGTTTAGAGGCTCTGACGCTGACGATAAAAATAGCAGACAAGTTGCTCTAGTTGTAGATTTAAAAAATATCAAGGTAGGGTCACGTTGTGCGGCATTACACCGGCAATATTTAACATACAGACAGTTCTTTAACCGCTTAACCAACGGCCTCAACAATCTGTATGTCTGGTTTCAAAATAAAAATTTAAACCAATTTTATGTAAAAGAGGGTTTTGACATAAAACCCTCTTTTACATTTGCAAAGATTTGCCCCCCCAAAAAAATCGTGAGCACAAGCCAGGCTCTCAAGTTCAAAACGCACCAAGAAATCAGCCGCTTTTCAGCCTGACCTGCCCTGAATGGAGCAATCAGTCACCAACTGAAAACATCTTTCCCCATTCGCTGATCATGCCGCACAGAAACACCATCAGTTCAGGTTCAAAACTGTTTCCAGTGTGGAAGTTGTTACTGATAGAAAAATAATCTGAGAGATTATTTCAGTTGCACCATCACTCAGCTTAAAGTTAGTTTTTTTTTTTTTTAATAATTGTTGAGGTGTTTGAACATGAAGTCACACAAAACACATAAGCTGGAAGACGTGATGTAACAGGGGTGTGGCATTGGGGATTTTAGTATCGATCCTAAACCCAGTAAATAGGAGACCAGTATCTCCGATATCAATACTGACACTTTTTTAAAAAAAGTTATTATCATTGAATAACTGGGTGATTCAACTTCAGCTAGTTGATTATGATTATAATAAAACACAGAACAAGTATGAGTGAATAGAAATAGGAAATAATGTATTAAAGTAACATAATTCCCTGATTACATTCAGCTACACACAAATGTTTATTAGGATAACTGAGTCTGTAATTGTAATCTAGATATAACCTAAATACAAACAGTATTTTTCTTTCAATACCTATTCAGTCATATTCATACTTAGGATTTGATACTTAGGCTACTTACTTAGGGTATCTTTACATAAGTTCATATTTTGAACTTGCAGTAATCCTGAGTAGATAATAATAATAAATATCACACTTATGGGGTAATTAATATCTGAAAGATTCTGAGTGCAACCATTACATAGGTATGGGATCCTGCCCTCAAATGAAAAATGTAAACTCTTAATATTTGGCATTTTAATTCAGGGATTACACAAGGAGTCTGCTATTTAAAGCTACTGATGCTAACTCTGCTGAATGCTAACATGGTTGTTATTTTTCTTTGTTTGTTTTATGCTTAGTAGGACTCTGTTTTACAGAAACTAACACAAACGAAGTCAGATTTTTACAGAAACCAGAGTTTAGAAATCAGGCTTCATGCAGTTCAATATGGAAACATTTAAGTGCCAGAGTTGGGAACTAAATTCAGGAGCAGCGTTTTGCTAAAAACAAGAAAGTTTGATTATAATGAGATACAAAACTTGATAAAACGAAAACTTTTTTCAAGAAAGTTGTAAGAAGATATAAAACTCACCGTGACAACTTTTATACGTCGTTATGGCGAGATGTGTATGTCATTAAAACGTGAAGGGCCAGAATAGTGAAACGGCAACACATCGCAGAATGTTTCAGTGTCATGTAGAAGAAACAGAGAGAAAATGGAGAATGACAGGAATAACATTTCTGCCTTTTTCGGACGATGTAATCTGTTAGAGGAACATTTCTAATGTTTCAACAAACTTCTGCTCCGGAGTTTATTTTTTAGCTTCGTCAGACTTTAAACTACGCTTCTGTAGATTACAGTTAAGGTGGGATGACAAATTGTGTTAGATTTTCTAATATAGCAGAAAAATAGGATTTTCCTAATAGGAAATAAACACTGGGAAAAGAGTTTCTCACAGTTCTACCATTTCAGCCTGCAACTCGCTGAAGCCTGATGCTACAAGAACCTGCTATGATAGCTAGCTCAGTTTTCTCACTGGTTGGCAAAATGTAGCCACTTTGCACTGACGTAAAGAACTAAACATAGGACAGATTTAGTTAAAAACATACATTTACATTGACTTTATGTATATTTTTGATTCCTGTCATAATTCTGTTACTTTAAGTGTCGATATTCCACACATTTGATTTTATATTCCCACCACAATCCAAAGATTATTTGGAAATCTGATTTAGTCTCCAAAACAATATACTGTTTGAATGTGAATGTGGACCATGTGCCAACATGGAAAAAAAAATAAATAAAATCAAGCAAAACCTGACATGTTGATGATTCAAACATTCACTGATGCTTAAAATAGATACATTAATGTCTGAATAGCAGCCTTTCCATTACAAATTTGCAAAACTTTATTGATATTCTGAACCTCCCACCCCCACCGACCTCCCCCCGGCACAATTTAAATAAGAAGCAAAGTTAAAATCACACATGATCCTCCTACCACTTCCTGTCGTCTTTGTTTTAGCAACCTCTGGTTACCATTGTGTTTCCATTAGTTGTGTGAAATACACTAGTTTCAATACAGCAGAAAGAAAGCACCTCATTCTAGCACAAGAAACTTTTATTGAAAAATTAGAGTTTTTTTTTAAATTGTCATTTTTCCATTAAGCCAATTTACTTTCTGAATTCCAATTTTTTACAGTTCCATGGAAACACAGCTGGTGACAGAACCTTGTTTACTCTATCAGCTTCCAGACGGTCCTCATACCTGCATCTAGTCCGACCTGTTCTTAGATCAGACATTTTAAATCTTACAACAGCTTTAAATGTGCCATCCACATCAACATCTTTAATTATACCAGCAAATCACAGTAATCTAACCACAATTCATCCGCCCTGTAAGTCAGATGTAAGAATTAATAAAAACAACAGCGATTGCCTCTTGATGACATTTTAGCTTAGCACAATACAATTTACTCCACAGGCCTGAGTGCATATATTACCGCATGACAGCTGCTCAAACATTGTCAAACACGCAGATAATTAATCAAGATTAAAAGACAAACGGCGGAAGGTGTAAAGGAAAAGTGTCATCTAACTGTCGGATCAGACTTCCTCAGAGTGAACGTGGTGAAACAAAGAATAAAAAAAGGATTACAGACAAAGAGTGAGTTTCTCAGAATGTGGACAGTGGCTCTTAAAGTAACAACAGTTTTCAAGGTCCATGTTCTCGCCAACAGAGTTTCTCAGCAGAGGATGGTGATGCATTCATCGAAGCTCTCTAACATGAAAGCTCTTTACGAAAGTCAACGTGACCTCCACTTGACCTCTGCAGTAGAGAGAGAACAGCTTGGATTAGCATACAATCTATTCACGTCCTCACCGGTGTCTCCTATATGAAAGGCATTCAGAGAAAAGGAATGTCCACGTTCTGTTTAACTGGCTGATCCAGGAGTTTAATATAAAGATTTTATTCCAGCTTTATGAAAAATGTATTTGCACAGAGACGAAAGTTTAGATTTTATTTTTTTAATTATTATTTCAGATTCAAAAGGAACTTTACTACTATAACACATGATGGTCTCCTAATTTTATAAAATAAATCTGTAATTGCATCATTTCTATAAACATTCCCAATAGAGGTGGGACTTGATTAAAAAAAAGTATCTCAACATTTGTAATTAATCACATTTTATTCAAAAAACATACAGGGATAAAAAAAAAAAAATCATATCTCAAAAACACTTTTTTGCAGCTAAATTACAGAAAAAATAGACATATGAGCTCTACAAGAGTATCCATTATTTTTAATCTGTTATTTAGGTTATTAAAAGTGCAAAGTGTTATTATACCCATTCAGCTTTCAGATGTTTTAGGAACCTCTGATTATTCATGGAACTTCTTTAAAAAAAGTTTTGAAGAGTCAAAAAGAAATGTTAAAGAGGTGATTGTATGTAGTATAACAGTCATACAAAAGCCATATTTTTTGAAAATAAGAAACAAAACATAAATAAACATCCAGGAACACAAATGTTTTTTTTGTTGTTTTTTTTGCTCTTTATGATACGCCTTTTGTTGTTTTGGAGCCACAAAATAAAAATAACTATTCAATGTCTGCAATTGTACATAAATATGTCTGTACCAAGCATAGCAGAGGGCAATGCTCGTTTGACTGGAACATAGTGAGGAGATAAAATGCATGCCCTAAAACAACTGTTAGTCATTAGTTGAGTTTCCATTAACCATAAAATTGCGCAAACTGAAATGATGAAAATAAATTTGCTTTGTGGAAACATGAAAAAATTTTAATTTTTTTTTTTCACTAGGAGGAGGTGTTTTTTCAGCTGTATCAAAATAGAAGCATTTTGCAAAACTGGAATGGAAACACTTGTTTTCCATCACACAAGTCACATGATCAACAGCCGGATGTCACTACTGGCAGAAAAGATGAAGAAGACGACAGGAAGTAGTGGGAGGATGACGGTTTGCTTTAGTTTTTTTTCTGTCCAGCTGGCTCCACCAGAGCTCTCACAGCGTCACACAGGTCATAAAAAGTTGTGTGTCATTCTAATGTGTTAAATCCATAACTCTTCTGTAAAATCACTGATTTCACCATAGCTGAATTATGAATATATCTCATGTAACTGTTTACATCCGTCATTGTTATGATTTTTAAAAGCTTATTCATATTATTCATCTTAATTTCATTTCTTATTTAATGGAAGCATCTCAACTGCGAAATTGTATTTTTTTTGTTTGACATTAGCAGAACATAGACAAAGATTTGCACCCATTTGTAACGGAATCGCAGCTCCTGTTAATCTGCTGTGGCGGGTTTTTGGTGTAAAGACTCAGACCTACTTCCTGTGGCGCTGAGATTTCAGAACACTTAGAGACAATTAAAGAGCGCCGACTGCCCTGCACAACACAGAGAGCAGGAATATACCTGGAAATGTCTGTCTGAGAAGCAGTTCGTGCTTACAGAATCACCCCCACCACCACCCAGCCGCCCCCTCAACCCCGACAACAACGAGACTTCACTGTTTAACATGTTTGTCAGTCCGCAGCGCTTCTACTTGCAAGGCCTTCCAGTATGTGGCTGTCTCTGCAGGAGTTATAGGACCTAATGAGAGCAGCCTGACAATGTGAGACTACCTGGCGCCTAAGGGCCTGATGGGAAGTGAGTAAACCATTAGCCATAGCTTCAGGCCAAATGGCTCCCCAAAAAAAAAAAAAAAAAAAAGTGGAGAGCTCTGCAACGCCGTCTCTACAACGAGTCTGGGTGCAAGGGCTGGCATGTCCTGCCACTGTCACCGCTCATTTCTAATGGCGTCCAACGCCAGAACGCTGATGCTCCAAACAAGCAACAGTACACTGGCATCCAGGAGTCCCTGCAACCAACCCACACGCATTGTGTTTTTTTTTTTTTTTTTTTTTTACAAAGCCGCTGAGAATTGATGTGGACAGGAGTAATGGGTGTCTGCACCTGTAACATGATTCTGTATTTAGCGGGGAGGCCTGAGGACAGTTGGGTGTGCCCACTCTCAGTCCGCACCGGTTGGACATGGCTGTTCTGCAGCTCTTTGTCTTTGTGTGATGGATCGGCCAGATAAATCCTCTTAGCTTTCTGTTTTTGCCAACAAGCAGAGAAAAATGATAGCCCTGAGAGCTGATAGTTGGCGTCATATGATAAAGAAACGGGGAGGAGAAGGGACGGCGACAAGGGCTCTGTGCAGGCTTTGCTCAGATCAGCGCTCTCAGGCACAACCAACTCATACTTTGGCAAAAAACAAACAAACAAACAAATTAGAATTAGTTTATTCTTTCACTAATTCAAAAATGATAGTCATGCAGTTCTTTATTTAAAAATATTTTTTTGGTTTTGATTTTCTGGAAAAAACAAAAAAATAGTAATTGTGGTTATTGTTACTTTTCTATAATTATCAAATCGCCAGAAATAAAAACTTGAAGTATCTTCCTGACACAGCAACTTCTATTGCTTTTTAAAGTTTTGTTTAGGACAACGGTGGCCATTTTTTTAATAGTAGCTGCACAGGAAGAAGGGCAGAGAGAGAAAGATAAGACCTGCAGAAAATGGAACAGTGGTAGCTGTAGCTGCTGTGTGCAGGGAGTCTGACCTCCCACTGAGTCATGTGAGTCAACACCATCACTTCAGTTTAGAATGAAAAAAATGAGTAAATACCCAACAATGAAATTGTGACGGAGAAAGTCCAAAAATCCAGCACCTTGGTGGTCCTGCAATCAGCTTAAAAGTTGTTGCGTTTCCCCATTTACATCAATCTCTCTACAGACAGCGATGGGTACTGACAAGAAAACACAACACAACAATCCGCTGGTGTTTCGGCAAATCTGTACTTTTCACAAAACTGAGTGAAAACAGAGAGATTTACTGAAAAGTAAATGTTTTCTAAATTTAGGACATCTGAATGTGAAGTATCCTAAATTGAATGAAAAACTATATTTTTTTTTATATCAGTCACGGGCAATCAGTGATCTCTAATTCAGTAACACATTTTCTGTCATTTATTTGTAAAAAATATTCCTTTGGTTTATAGTCTTCTGAAGGTTTCATTTCTTGTGCACGTTTATCCAGCAGACTTTTACCTTCCACTCAATTTTCCATAGGCATAGGTGCTACTTGTTAATATATCTACTTTTTTTACAAGTTTTTTTTTTTCATAAATCACATATATCCTGTTCCCTTCCCTTTCACAATAATGAATTACAAATCCACTATCTTGTAGATAAAGAATCAGGAGAGAAGGACGTCTTGAAATGGAGTTGAAATCCTCATTCAATGTGTGGATCTAACATTCCGACCACTGACGGATCCTCCGCAATACATTTTTTCTACTTTTCCGAAGCCTGATGAAGGTTGAAAGCTCGGCTAAACTTTCCCAAATCTGAAATCTATATGGCTTCAGGCCGCCGGTGAATAACTGGGGGCTCAGAGTCTTTCTAGTACAACACTTTTTTTTTTTTCTTTCTCTTTTTCTCTTTTAAAACATATGAAACAATTCCAAACACGGAGGTGATTTATTACATTAGCGGCAAGTGGTGGAGACCAGCACAAAGGGAGATTGTATGAAGATTACAGTGATGAAATAGTCAAATTTATTATCTTGACAGCTGGATATTCCAATTTCTCTGCTGCTGAGCCATGTAGATTTTCCAGAGTGCAAACACGTTTAAGTACTTCTTCAGAGTCAATTAAATCTGATACTAGTTAAATTACCAGTTTTATTAACCTACAGGTTCATATTTTTGTAATTTTAATCACTATTGGTGAAAACTATCAGAAACGCTTCCCTGTGAAGACAGAAATCAGGGTCACTTAGAGGAACGGCTGAATTAATCGCACGATGTCACTTCAAATCTACCTTTCAGTTCGCTGCAAAAGTTGCTCCGTGATTTACACATTCACGGAGAATTATCCGCGGTGAGTCAAAGGAGGGATCAGCGGCGACACTACCTCCAGGAAACTCCAAAGTCAGATCATTCAAACGAAGGTTGGGAGGAGGAGGGGTGTTTCAGACGACTGACAGTGGGAACATTAACTATCCAAAGTTCAGCCATTGTCAATAATATGCTACAAATCATTTGTACCTGTAGAGTGTGCTCTTCCTCCCCCCCCCCACCCCAGTGTGCGCAGCATGGCGAAGTGTGGACAGTAAATAATATACCAAGAGAACATTAACCTTTAGTTGTGGTGTTAGGATGGAGCCTCAATTAACAAGAGTAAATAATCCTTGTCATTACTTTTGGCTGACCTTTATCTCATACATAACCTAATTAAATGGACCGTCCAAACATAAAACCACAACTAATCAAGAGCTTTACAGAGGACCCGCTATAAGACTGCGGGGGATTTTAAAAACACGACCACTCATGGGCGGCCATCCCTGTGACCTCTGAGCACACACACACACTCACCCACACACAAGATCTGTGGGCAATAAAGAGTTTTTCTTCAGGAATAACCTCTTGTACTGCAGTTAATTATAAGCAGAGTTTCTTTGTCCTTTATAAACTGTTTCTATTGAGAGAATATAGATTTGCAGCTAATAATTAAATATAAGTATTGTAAATACATTGTAATACTATACAGTGTGTCCGCAAATAATGAAAAAATCTTACATTTATGCATCTATAAATAAGTTCTCTAAATGTCTCAAATTCATAAAAAAATAAAAATAAAACAAGTTGGTATTAAATACGTATTTCACAGGTTTTAACTTCTGATTTGGCAGGAATATTTAATCAGTTATATTATATGTGGTTTTCTTTTTTCACGCAGAATTTTGCTCTTGCGCGAAACTTTGTGTTTGTTACCTATTGGTAACTAGCTTGCTAACTTTAGCCTTGCTAGCTT
Organism: Girardinus metallicus; assembly: GCA_903067095.1. Taxonomy (NCBI): domain Eukaryota; kingdom Metazoa; phylum Chordata; class Actinopteri; order Cyprinodontiformes; family Poeciliidae; genus Girardinus; species Girardinus metallicus. The sequence goes on from CAEGAE010053335.1 coordinate 9,148, forward strand.
GTATGTATGTTTGTTTATAATTTGTTTTAGACAGAAAATAGAAAAGAATAGGAACGTTTACAAGTTATGAGTTGTTTACTGAATTTAAAAGTAGTTATTTTAAAGACGAACAGGAACAACAATGGTTGCTTAGATATGGAAAATACTCTGGTACCAGTATCCCACCTTAGCGATACCATATGCTGTAGCTAGGTGCTAATGCTTTGAAGTTTTTTTTATAGAGTATGAAACGTTCAGCCCAATATGGTCAAGTGATCCTAAACTAATAAAATAAATAAGAACATAAACTGTTACGTCACTGAAATAAGTAATGCAGTAGTATTCTGTAAATTTTACACTTTTCATCCCAGTGGACAAGCAGTATACAAAAAAGGAGGCACGTATTATGTGATGCCCATACTTTATCTAAATATTGAACATTTTAATATTTTTTCATTGATAGACATCAAAACAAATAAGTCCGTACATAAAGTTATGTGTAAGGAAGTGGAATATGGCAAACTTTATGGCCAATAAACAGCAGAAGGGCAGCTTTCCATGTAGACCGTGGGAGAAAACTGAAGAATCAGTTCACTAACTTTGTGCCATTTTTCTAGATTAGTGCATTTTAATACTTAGCACTTGAATCATTTCAGCTTTAACTCTCATATATTCCCAAAAAATTTTATTATGACTTAATATTCTAGAGATTCTGCTGAACATGTACGAGTAATAAGCAGCGACTTTTTGAATTAAAAAAAAAATATATATATACATTATGTATATATGTATGTTCAGTTTTATCTTCTGGTCAGTCTAACCAGGCGAGCACTAATTTCTTTTATTGTAATATTTTCATAATTAACAACTCATCAACTGTACTGAAATCTTATTTAGTTAAGATTTCATAAGTAAATAATACATGATTAAAATAGAAAGTCCTGCTTATTGAGAATCATGTAAAGTCTCAGCTGGCATTCAGATTAGTTCTCGTCTTTAAAAGCATACATTTAAATGTCAATACTCTGTGTGAGCAGGGAAATATTAGATAATGAAAGGAAACTGTCAAAGTAATATTATGCTGTGCCGCCCATGAAGGTATTATTAACAATCATAGACGGAAAGCAAATGTATTTGTTGAAATGTATTGGATTTCAGCCACCATCACAGTTTTTCAGCAAAAAAGAAGAATTTGATTATGGTTGGCAGTTCCACATGTATACTATTACCAACTAATGCAAGCGGCGGCATGAATCGTCAGCCAGAATAGTCGATCCGACGGACACTTGGACTAATCTGACATCTTAGAGCGACGATATTATGTTTGGCTTCATTATGCTGCAGGTTGGGGTAACTTTAAATAGGCCGTGGGAAATTGATTCCATTTAATCAGAGCATTGAAATGTAGACCGTGTAATCAGTTCTCGTTCGCATGTGGGCCGAGATGAGACTCGTGTTTGTGTGTGGAGGCCTGGTCCGGGGCCGTGGCCTGCAGCTACAGCAGCGCGTCTCTGTGTGCATGTGCGAGCAGAGACGTCACCGGCCCTTCACTCGGGTCCCCGCCCTGCGCCTCGGGATCCCTGTGTAATGGAGAGATGATCCGGGCATCGCACACAAAGGGTGGCCGCATCGCCTCAGGAAGTGAGCACAATAATCTCTGTAACAAGCCGAGGACTTCCTTAGCATTCGCTCTGAAAACAAGGAAATCCACTCTGCTGTGAACGACTACCACCCCGCCCCCAACTCATTTATTCTGGTCCTTTTTTTCTTGCTTCTTCACTGCGCTTTAGAAGTTTGACATTATTAGTTTTTTGTTTTTTTTAAATGAGACAAAGATGACCATTTCAGATATACGGCAGTGACTTAAAGATATTGAAAAATTAAAAAGAATTCTGACTTTAATCTCAAAATTCAGATTTTTTTTCCTCAGAATTCTGACTTTGAGCTAAGAAATTGATCTTGAGATTTATGACTTTGATTTCAGAGTTTTGACTTTTTTCTCAGAATTCTAACTTAAGACATCAAAGTTATTTGTAAGAAAGCTTTGTCTTGTGTCAGGTGTACCAAAACATTTCTGCTTGAAAGTTTAAGATTTTCTGTTTTTGCAGTGTAATGCCCGTTGTTGCAGCCTTAGAGAGGCACAATCAGATTTATGGAACAATTACTTTTTCACATTAAGCTTGGTGTGAATTTTTTTTTTTCCATTTATAAATAAAGTCATAATTTGAAGACTGTATTTGGGATTGACTCTAGGTATCTTTCCCAAACATTTGTTTGACTCAAAACAAAAGAAACCTGTAATTCTAACAGCACTGTGACTCAAAGAAGATATTTTCATTGTATTGTTTCAATTAGTTGAGGGAGTTCAGCCAAGGTCACCTTAAAGCAAAGTTATATCTGACATATATAAGACATCCAACAGGAAAGGAAGTGGTACAATCCAATACGTGTATGAATTCTTAATCATTTGTATCTATATCCGATACTTCAGCTCTATGTTGTACCAAAGTATGATGAAGAAAACTGGATCTGGAGTTGTCACCCGCTCCATTTTCCCTTTAATTACAGCCTTGCGCGAGGACATATGTGCATACAAATTGCTTATTTCAAAAGTAGATGAGACAGAGTTCGTTTAAAAAAAGCACAACAAAACCATTTGTTCCCAACAAAACAGCACTTGCTGTGTGACAGATGACGCTTCAGTCTTATGAATAATTCTCAAATTCTAAGCAATCAAGTTTTAAAGATATCGTAAATCTGCTCTAAATGGCCTTGTTCATTACACGCCAGAGATGGGAGGGATACTAATAAAGTGTTACGTCTCAGATTGTCAGCGGCCGCGAGACGCCCGGCGCTGCGGCTGATGTATGGCGCGGCTGACTGTATGGGGATGGAAATGTCGCCGCGGCCTCGTTAGCATTCCCGCCGTAACCCTCCAGAGAGGTGGTGGGAGTGGAGGCCTCAAATTTACGGCTCGGTTTGGAAGCCAAAGAGTCAGCGCATCATGGCTGTGGGGCCCCTAATAATGATCACAGTGATCCCAACTAGTGAGGTTCGCTGTGAGGAAAATATTGATTCATGAACGAGTGCGGGGAAAAAGGTTAGACAGCCAAGAGAAGCCGGAAGCACTTACAGTTTTTATTTTTTATAATACATATAAATAATATGTTCTTCCCATTCATGGAGTCCTTCCTTCCTGGGTACTCCAACATCCTCCTACTGAGAACGTTCGGTTAATTGGTCTAATATTGCCTTTAGATCTGAGTGTGTGTGTGCATGATTGCTTGTCCTTTGTGTCTCTGTGTTGCCTTGGAGATAGGCCCAGCACCCCATACATGAGGCTGCAAGGACCAGCTGGCATATACAATAATAAGCTCTAATCAAACCAAAATAATTCAGAGCAGCCTCTTGCTGCTTTTTATTTAATAGTCATGTAGCAAAGCTACTGCTCATAATAAACACAGAATAGAGAAAGTAGCTTTAAAGGGGAAGTATTATGTATTTTCCAGGCACATATCATTTTATAGCAAAATCAAGTAACTATGTAACTGTCAGATGTTATGAATATGCTATATATCAAAAATGATTTAAAAGAAATTTGACTTTGCAATTTAATGACTTAAAGTAGAGCCTTATCTCTTTAAGCAGATCGTCCGGTTCCTGACACTGCCTGCAGGAAGTCATCACAACATCGCTTCTGCATTATGTTGTTTACATCCATTCTCAGAGGCACTGTGACATCAGAGTCTCTCATTCTGATGTCACAGTGCCTCTTGTAAGGTCTTGGTTTAACTCAGAATGCTGTACAGCATGGAACAACAGAGGCACTGTGACATCACAGAGGCGCTGTGACATCACAGAGATACTGTGACATCACAGAGGCACTGTGAAATCAGAGTCTCTCACTGTGATGTCACAGTTCCTCTTGTAAGGTCTTGGTTTAACTCCTTGGTTTAAAAAGGAAAGTCTCACTCATAAATGGAAGTGATTAAAATACTTTTTATCGATTATCTTTGCCCTGAATGCTAAACTCATCAATCTTGATGAACATATTTCTGAGACTTTGACATATTCCACAAACTCTTTTTATCCAATCCTCTGCCTGTCATCTGGCCAGCAGCAGCACACCTGTATCAAAGAGTCCAAGACGGCCGCACAAAGCAGCCATCTTGGATTTATTTTAGAAAACCCGTTTTTGTACCTACTAGTCAATATTTTTATTCTGTGTAACGGTCAGTAACCATCACTGCAGTTCTTCTGTGAAAAGTTTAATAATAAAATTGAAAGAAAAATTATTAGTTATTTCATTGCTTAGTTATTTTTTTTTTAATATCTGACTGCACTCACAGCTATATATACTGAACTTATGATTGCTGTGGTAAGTTCCTGTGTTTTTCTCTAATATGTAAACTTGCGTGTGCAGATGTATGTAAACTTCTGGTTTCAGATGTAGACCAAAAACAAAAACGCAATACTGAATGTTCCCTAATTTTATTTAAATATATTATTTGAAATGAATTTAACTTGCATGCGTTTCTAAATATGAAGCATTTACTTATAGGTGTAATAATGTAACAGTTTTGATAATCAACAAAATAAACTAAAGAAGGAATCTGGACAATGGATGGAAATGTAACGGACCTAGAGGAGTTTGGGAGAGAGGCTGACATTGATAGGACTGAGGAAGGAAGTGATGAAGGAGTCAGACTGGGGTCAGACTGGGGTTAGATAGGGGTCAGATTGGGGTTAGATAGGGGTCAAATTGCAGTGACAGTCTGACAAAAGTGACAAAAAAAAATCAGATAAAGTTGAAACTGTGTAAAAATACAGAAAGTACATTCTGGTGTTTTTATTAAATCACCCAACAAATTAAAGCAGCTCATGTTCTCTTTGACATGTTCAACAAGTTCTGCTTTAGACCCTGAACTCGTCAGAACACAATCTCCCCACTTAGAGGGAAAAATTAAGGCAACACAAATGAGTTCCAGGAGTCTGAATTTTCTGCTGGCTGTACTTTGAAAATGACAGCGCCGCTAATTTCTTCTCCATTCACACATTTCAACTGAAAGCCGTATTTCTCAGCCAAGTCAGATAGGTTCTTTTCATCAGATCGTGCCTCATAAACACTGAAGGAAAATGGCTGCTTAAATGGTTCTTCCTCTGTTTACTTTAAAACTGCAACCAAATGCAAATCAGAGCGCCTTAACGAGATTTCAATGGGAGTGAAAAACTAAAAGCCTAAAGAATGGTCTCTTTTTTTTTTTCTCCCCTTGCTGTTTAGCATTTCTGATAAACCTTGAATCTAAGACCTCATACATTTCAGACAGCGTCTCCGAAACGTCCTCGCGTTCGCTGCTCCCTTGCTCGACTTTCAGCGGCTCATTCCTGGAGCGCTCCTTCCAGAAGGGTAGGAGATGTGCATTACGACTAAGCTACTTAACCACAATGAATTAGGGCCTAACATTTGAAAATTTGATACTGAAATTACTGTCATTATGGTGCATTATGTCTGAGCGTAATGATTGCTTTGGCGCTGTGCGAAGACAAAGACGGACTGTGGGGGAAAAGAGCATATTTAGAGGAAAGTTGACTTGGAGGATAATAATGAAGAGTGAACTTCAAACCTCCATTTTAGCAGCCATCATTTCCTGTCATTGTCCGGCTCATCTTTTGTTAGCTGCCTAAATACTAATGCCTCTAGAAGTGATTTCTCTCAGAATGAGCTCCTATTTTAGCCTCATGTTCTCTGAATAGGGGATATTCTAAATTATACATCAAACAAGGAAATATATATTAAAGAATCATTACTAATGTAAAGAAGTTTTTACTTGGATTTAGACAAGTTGGATCCAAACGTCTTGGGTAAACTGCAAGAAACAGCAGTTTTTAGCCACATCTTCCTCGCTGCTGTGCAGTCGGACTTGGACACATAAAAACTTACTTCAGGTCTTTACAGTTGTTTTCGAGCTTGTAAATAGTCTGGAGACCAACGGGGGCTGTTATTAATTCTCCATCAGTTTTGGTTTGGATGCCTGAGAGGCAGTTAAAGGAAAACTTAATTGAATCAGCCTCAGGACCCTCCGGAGAAGGAAGCTAAATGAATTGTGTGTGGGGAGGAATGGCAGGAAAGAGAAAGAGGGCATAGAGGTTAAATAATAAGGGTGGAATGGCTGAGAGTTCCAGTCTTTGCTGGAAAGATTGGCTACGGGCTGACCTGGCTGCCATGTAAATTAAATCCTGCTTGCGCTTGCAATGTTTTTCCTTTTTTTTTTTTTTTTTTTTTTTTTTTTTGCATCTAGACCCACGTGTTTTAGTTGTATTGAACAGATTAGGTTCAATTTAAATTTCTATCCGATACTAGAACTCTTAAGGCAGGTGGGAACGTGAAACCTGGGAAGTCCATACGGTTTTTCAGGGTTATATTCATCATGACAGCAGGAGTTTGATACAGGAAATGATTCTGTTCATTCTGTTCTTGAGTAAGGAGGTTTGGGGTTCTTTATAGAAAAAAAAAAAAATTGCGCTAAATGTCTTTTATTAAAAACTAGCCCGGAATATTTAGTTGCTTCTGAAATTAGACAAGTTAGTTGGAATGTAGAGGTCAGCAAATAGCTCATAGTGATAAATGAAACTCTATTACTAATATTAGTGATAATCAAATAAATTGAAGGGTCTGTGCAGTTAATTGCACTAATTTACTGCAATTAATCACACTTTATTGGAAACTGTAAATAAGCAATATTTTCAATTCAAAAACCCTTTTTGATGCTAAATTGAAAAATTGAAATACAGCTCTGGAAAACCTGTAGAGACCACTTAAAATTATCAGTTTCTGTGATTTTACTTTTTATAGGTTCATGTTTGAATAAAATGAACATTGTTCTTTTATTCTAAGATCTACTGACAACACGTCTCCGAGATTCAAAGCAAAAATTAAGTATGTATTAGCAGAAACTGAAAAATGGAAAAGGATGCCGTGCTTTTAGACCTCAAATAATGCAAAGAAAACAAGTTCATATTCATATAGAAACAACAATATTAATGTTTTAACTCAGAAGGAGTTCAGAATTTAATATCTAGCGGGATAACCAGGAGGTTTTCACAAGGGTTCAGTGCAGTGGGCTCTTCATCTTTTTCTAGAGTTGTATTAGCCCAATAAAGCTATTTGTTGTCTTTAATCCGTTATTTATTCAACCCTCAGATTGGAGTAAAGTGACATTCAACCCATTCAGCTTTCCAGAGTTTCAGAAACTCCTCATCATTCATGAAATTTCTTTAGAAATATGGACTCTGGACGCTGACAGTGATAAGGACGTCCGTGCTGCAGTTACATGTTTAGCACTGAGATGCTATTTTAGGCTTGAGTAGCTTCGCTGATAGGCTAACTCCTTCTAGCATAACTTAGCATAACAATACCATTTTCCAGCGTCCAATCAGACGTTTTGAATATTCTTGATCTTTTGTCAAGATTCGAGCACCGACGCTGCCTCTACTGCTTCAATAAATATTTAGCTCTTTATTATGTATGAATTTGAATTAAATGCTCATTTCTGTGCATTGTATTTCTGTCTTCTTACACGAGTTTATGTAAATGAAAAGTGCTCAGAAATAAAGGCTGATTAATTGAATGACATTTTTTTTACAGTTTATATTTCTGCCAAAGCCTTACACTCAGTAAAGAAATAGAGACTGAAGGTAAGAGCATGTCAAAGTGAATTTGTATTGATATAGTTGAATGCTAGCATTTGTGTGAACACCTGTGAAGAAACATGCACGCGCACACCAACACACACACACACACACACACACACACACACACACAGGAACCTCAAGGCCATGTTCCATTGTCCTGGGAAAGCCATGAGGAGGAATTCCTTTCATGTGTCATCTCATATCACAGCGGCGTCCTGAAAGCGGGCTTAGTGACATCCGAGAGGCCTCGACAGAATGTCCTGCTTTTAGTCAAATGAAATGTCTGGCAGCTGCCACATTCATCCGAATCACACGGTAATCTGCTTTCCATACAAGATCAAGGAATTATTAAGAGTTTTTTTCTTAATTTTTTTTTTTTTAACGGAGAGGGTTTTGCAGATGGGAATGCCAGCATCTTTAAGAAGACACTTGAGAGACACAGGGTGGAGAAGGTTTGGGTAAGGTGCAAGACCCTGCCGAAGGATTTCACATTTTATGAATGTGCGTGTGTGTGTGTGTAAGATAAACTCTAGAGGTGAAAATATTGCTCTGTTTGTACTGATTCTCCAGTATTCTGATTTTCATTGGTCATTCGTTTTGTTATGAAACTCAAATGTGCGGCATAGATGCTCTATGGATATTAATTAGGCTAAGATTAGTGTCAAATTTATTTATATAGCACTTTTAAAACTGTACGAAAACGACAATAGAGTTGAAGAGAGAAAAGAGCGTAATATATATATATATATATATATATATATATATATGATAAAATAATAAGCGTAATGAATACTAATACTTTCTGGTGCTTTACAGCAACATTTATATTTTAGTCCTACATCATAACCGTTTATAATAATTTTATCAAACTGTCCCGGAAACTATAAATCTTTCAATTAAGAATTCTGGTTTTCAGTTGGAAGAGTTGCAGTGTTTCTTAAGCATTCAGGTATTTTGTTGGGAGAATGGATTATCAGATGGACAGACAGATGGGGGGCCGCCACTGCAGTGCATTGGGGCCCCGTCGATTTGAGTTTCAGCATTCACAGATTCAACTGTTCACTGGTTTTTCTGTGGAGCGTAACTCCAAATTATTACCCATTTTTGTAGAGCATATCTAAAATATTCAAACTAAAATGCACTTTGACAGGCCGATATACTGACATGCAATGCTACTTGACACAATATTGGCTGGTGTTTGCAAAAGAGAGTCTCAAATATTCACAAATTTCAGCTCTTTGCAAGCGACTGTGGTCTGCAACTCCCACAAATACCAAGGGTCTACTGTGATGAGTATTGGTCTGTCCAATTCTCACCGATGGTCATAAGATATGGATCAAGATAAAAAAAAACAAAAAAAAAGAACTAGATCCCGGAGAAACATTTTGTCATCCACACGGAGGAGAGTCTCTGTTTCTCTGCATCAAAAGGTGCAAGCAGATTAGATTAGAATCTCTCCTTAAAGGTTTTCCTGGAATGCCAAGAGGAGATTCCAGGATTTTCACAAGGGACTTCGTTTACTGTCTCACCCGGGAATGCCATGGGAACGGCCAGAATGAGCTGAAGAGAGAGGGATGTTTTCCCTGCAACCCAATTTTGAATAAGTGGAAGAGAATGGATGGATCGATTGTCAGTTTACTGCCTTAAGATTTCTCCAAAATTCTGACCTTTGACTCGTAACTTACAAAACTACAGTTTTAATTTTATGTTATGTACTTATTTAGATTTTTATTAGAAATCTTAACACATTTTTGTCTAGTGGACGATGAATCAACATACATATGAAATTCATTGGTTCATTTGTTTATGTATATGTATTTACCTTTTATTTATGAAACTTGGTTAAAAAAAAATCATTTTTTTAAATTGAACCTTTATTTTATAAAAACCCAGTGAGACTAAAAACCTAATTTTGAAGGGAGTACAGTCCAAGAGGCAGCAGCAAACACAACACAGAAAAATACACAATTAAAATAAATATCAAGCAATAAAAAAACAGGTACATGTCACTGAACGGGCTTCGAGAACTTTCTGTTTGCATGTCAAAAGAGATGAATTCAGTCGATCTCAAAGCATATTTTTTTCCTCTTCTCTTTCCTCCATTTAAATTGAGCTTCTTCTTCTTCCTCTATTCTCCACCACTGCCTCCCCTCCTGGACCCCAGTCACATGGACCAAGGGCCATTAAACTGCCCCGGCCCTCCTTTTCTTTATAATTACACCCTCCTGGACTGACCGAGCACCAGCTAGACCTCTGCTATTTGTTGTAATTAGTCCAGAATGTGAGCTGTCAACATGCAAAAATCGCGCCAGTAGGCCCGCGACGCCGCAGCCGCCCCCACAGCACTCAAACAAACACAAGCACCTAGAGCCTCGGCCAATGGAATGCATTAACTTTCTGCTCTCTCCCCTCCCGACCCGACCCCCCCTCCCCTCGGCGACTCCTGTCAAACCCAGGTCCCTCAGAACAAAATCTTAATAATTAACTGGCAAATTTTAACATGATTGCTTTTGACACACCTACTCTGGTAATTATTGCTTTGAGGCCATGTGCTAATGAAATTAATGCATTCATTGCCCCAACAAATTAGCATAACTCATACAAATGGCCCACATTCGAGACCCAGTTGCATGGAGGCAAAACAACATACAAGGGAAAAAAAAACTGTTTTAATGATAAAAACGACAGCAAATGAAACGGCTGGCACATTGAATTGGAGACCATGAACAGAACTGCTTGCTCAAAGTCTTAATGAGTAAAGCCTCTTAATGTTAACCAAGGGTGATTGCAGTAATGCATTACAGTGATAGCAGCACAGCACCAAATGATTATCACTACCATTAGAGTCATTGCTGTTCTGCGTATACATCTCTCTGTGGACAAATATTAAGCGGCCTTGCCACCGCAGACATTAAAATGTTATTATACCGACGCATTAACTTAGTGCGGCAGAGTTCATATCAATATACATAGGAGCTCCCAAACAATCCTTCTCTAAATGGCACAGCCGCCACTTGCAGCACTCACCACTCAAGCCACTATTCCCTGTTCATGGCTGTTAGGTCTCTCAGCGGGACGCCTCTCAGACACTTACTGTCTGGTATTAATAATTGATGATGATGCCACAGGTACAATGGGCGAAGACAAGTGCAACAATCAGTGCAAGATGCTGCAAAAAGTGCGAGAAACATCCCCTCGTAGCTGCTGGTGGAGCGGAGACAGCTGGAGAAGCTTCAAATTGGGTTTGCCTGCAGCCAAACATGGTCAGGGTAACAGAAAGCCAATAAAAATGGCCTTCATTTGAGCCAAACTGCCAGGGATTATTACAGGCAGGTGACTAGTCTGCAGGTAGGCATGACAGTTCGGGGTGTTCGGAACCTTTTTGAGGGAATCTCAGTTTTCTACAGTAAAGTTAGGCAAGAAAAGGTACGAATCTGGGGAAAATGTCTCGTGTTTCCTACAGTTTGCAATAGGGAAGTACAGTGCAAGAGAGAAAACCACCAGAAACTAGGAAGAGATTTTCAAAACTCATCTGGAAATTTTAAGGGAATGCAAGACCATTAGCATGAGATCATGAGACGCGCAAACTCTTCGAGTCTCTTTGAGCCGTAGAGCAGCCACTGCCAGGAAAACCATCATTTGAACAGATACTAGCAAAGTCTGGGGGACTTGGTTCAATTGGGAATGGATCTACCAAACAATCACACTATCAGGCACCACGTTGAAACTCAAACCAAAATGCCAAAGGATGTACAACTGCATTTACTGCAATAAACTATCGAGTTAGGGTGGATGACAACCAATCAACTTTAGAGATTTTGTCTTGTAAAAATAAGTAAAAACTACAACTACTACCTGTAAGATAAAAAAAAATAATTATATATACATATAAAAATACAGTAATACACACAGATCTGGTTGTAACACGACAAAATGCTAAAGACTTGAAGATTTGAGTACTTCTACAAGGTTGTGATAATGACCTACAGATAACTGACTGACCAGAGTTTGCTTTGCTACTTGACAACTTGATGTTTCCAATAAAAACAGTTTACATAAAGCAGTGAAACACACCTGCACCTATTTGAAGATTCATGCTGTGACCCAATGCATAGTGAATGTAAAACGAGACGGCTGACATGCGTACGCAAGAACCCAAACCGAAAAGAACAAAACATTTTGGCCCGTTTGTTCTTTGAACCTGAGTGGAAACAAAGAGACGTCCCTGATTAAGATTAAATAACGGTATGGAGCAGTACCTCCGTGCGAACGATTCCGCGTTTCCCCAACACCTCAAACTCCAGAGAGGTCGCCGGGGAAAGGTTACTGTGGCATCAGTCTCCGTCCCATGCATACACACGGGAACAGAAAACCTGCCACGGCACGGAGAAGCATGCATAACCCCTCACAGCCCCCTCCGACGCCACGCTGTGACCTCCGAGACGGCCATGAATACGAGCAACACATCAACAGCAGCCATCCTAATCCGAGATGGTTAGTCATGTGGCCACCTTATCCAGCATGCAACCCCATCTGTGATGACACATGAGCTCCGGCGTTTCACAGGAATAAACTCCCAAACACAACCACGCAACATCCTGATGGGAAATTTCCATCGGGGTGGAGGAGTGGGGGGGGTGTGTGTAACACAAGAAAGCGTGATTAATTTCTTCTCATGGAATGAATACAGATATTGTCATTACACGCCTTGTATCCTTTTCCAAATATTGTAATGTTTCACCCTCCCTTTTTCTCCCCCTCCTCCGCTGGCAAGAGGAAAAGAGGGACGACACGTGAGCGACACAACTGGCTGCTATATGGGCTAAATCACGGAGCAAAACAAAGAGCTGATTGCTCATTAGTGTTATGGATCTGCTCGAGTTGAAGCCGTTTTTCAAGATGCAGACACTGTTTAATGGCTTAAACGGCGTTTGCTTAAATTCCCGCCGCTGACATTTTCAGACGGTAACGCCTAAACGATCGAGGCGTCCTCAACTGTCTCAGGCGCATTTTCCGTCTGGAGTCCCCTCCTCGAAGTGCACACCTACCTTGGCCTTGCAGATGACACATCGCAGTTTGTCTTCACTCCCACATCCCTGCAAGAAAAAGAAACGAGATTTAGACGTAATTAGGAGCTTCTGAAGCCAAACTCGTCAGCCGGGGTGACATGAAAGAATATTTTGATAATTGTTAATCAAAGAGTTCCCAATCATTCCTTCTTATTATGACAAATGAGCTAATTATGTTTACTTGGTTATATCTAACCCAAACGTGTGCTATATGGAGTAATGCTAATTTAATTAGACTGTTCAAAGCTTGCACTGTGCCGTGGCCTTGAGGAAGAAAGCACAAGAATTGAAAAAAATTAATAAATAAAAGAACAAAACAACAACAGGAAAAAAAAGAATCATAATTCAGACAAACGCACAGTTTTGTTATTTAGTTCTGCACCTCGGGGCAGGCGTAGTTACACACCGACTCAGACACACGCGGGGAAGTAATGTGTCGACAATCTGAGAGCCGCAGCTCCAAACGCTAATGACAACAAAACCATTTGCACAAACACAAATCCGCTGCTGCAACGCGTCACAGGATATTCTGATAGATGTTAATGGCACATAATTACAGGACACTACTATTAGGAGCAGGACTTTTTTTTTTTTTTTTTTTATTTCTTTTTTTTTCAGAGGATTGTTGCCCCCGGCGCCGCGGCCAGAGTGCTGGGAGTGTCGGGCTAATGAAAGTAAACCAGGTCTGTTCGCAAGGATGGCAATTATCAACTGCTGAGAAACAAAGTTGCTCAGAAGGATCGTTTACTCAGCTCGGAATTAGAGAAGAAAAAAACTCAGATGATTAAAATGCATTAATATGAATGACATTTTTACTGCTATAGCATAATGTAGCTGTAAATATTCAAATATTCCTTGAGAAAATATACACAGGATGAAATGAAAACATCTCATATTAAGCAGTTATTTAGTTAGACTTGATCATTGGTATCAATCTCCTTATAAGCAAAGTAACCATTTCACATTGTTTATTACTCATGCATTACTTTTTTAAGTGGATAAGAGTTTCTGGAAAATTCTAAAAAGTCATGCTACTGCTACAGACGATTGATGCTCTAATTCGATCACCGAATCGGAAACCGAGTCCGATCTTGTGATTTCTTAATCGGAACTGCATCTGAATCGAGTGTTACGTCCTTATCAGGTGTCAGATATGAATATATTAATATTTATTTAAAACCCAACCAAGGAGTAATAACAGTATCTGCCATCGTGTGGTGACACTTTGCAGCAGTTACTGCCGTAAAGTGAAGCAGAACACGGCATCTGCTTGCAGTCGGAGAACTTGTCAACTTAGTGAGGTTGTCGCTGTATTTAGCGACTCTTCAGACGTAATACATCGGTATCGGCCCAAATCAGGTCAGGCTCTTTAAAGCTCAATATCTGTGATCGGCCTGAAAACTGCAATCAGTGCAGTCCTACTGGTGATAGTGGAGGTGTAATGGTCTGGGAGACTCCTTTAAAACTAACTGTTAGTGATTATTACATCAATGTGAGCTTTTCAACAACAAACTCTGCCCATGGGTCCAGTTTCAAACAAGTGGGTATGTGAAAAAATATCTCGTACCTAGAGTTAAATATGATGGAGGATCTGTGATGCTGTGGGTCTGTATGTCTTACAAAGTACTGGAAAGATTCTAGGATAGCACAGGATCATGATTTGTTTTCAAATATAAGTATATTTTATTTAAGAATATGGCTGACTCTACCGGTAAACTGAAAATGGATTGTAACTGGAGCTCTCAGGAAGATGTTGATGCAAATAAGTATTTCTAAAGTAACACAGAAATGCTTCAAAAGATAGAAAATCAACCATGAGCATCTCCATCCACAAGTATCCCCCCTTAAATATCTGTACATGAGTTAGAGGTTAGATTTTTCTAAATGTTTCAAAATATGCTGATGTCTGTAATTATGGAACATTGACCAACATATATGATGTGTTTTGATGACGTTGATGATGACAAAATATGTTTATTTCTAGTTTTTCACTTGGTGACTATGTTTCCTAATGACTTAGTATCTTTGTAAATCTGTCTGTAACAGCCTTGTTGCTGAATTGTGCTGAACAAATAAACTTGACTGACTGATGGATGTAATAAATAGCCTTTCCACGTCTCTCCCAGCGCCGCCATCAAACATGTCCTCGCCTGCACTTTAAACTCCGCCCATCTTCCTAACTCCTTCCCACCTGAGTCGCTGCTGGGGCTTCGTTCACTTGAGTCCCTGATTTTCTTTTAGTGTGTTCAGTTTCAGCTGGACGGCGTTGCGGAGTGAAACCAGATGTGTAAAAAAAAAACGAATGAATCCGTCAGGCAGTCAGAGGGCGCGGCGCCGCGTCGGGGCAAACCGGGCCGAGCGCGTTCACAGTCCTCCTGCGCCCTTGTGCTTCTACCCCTCCAGGAATGTGCCCTCCATAATGAGGGTCAGGGGTCAAAGTGCTGCCTCGCCTGCAGGCTGGGATCTCCCAGGCACACTCAGTCACTGACTCTGTCCCTATATTTAAATCCCGCCTCAGGACATGCATTTCAAAGGGCATCTCCTAACTAGTTCCTGGTTACTAATTAGTTTTGCGCCGTGCTATTTGTCTTTGGGAACCTGAATGCAGAGAACGGGTTGGGTGGAAGGTGGAAGGGGGGCGGGGGAAGAATGAGACCGACTAAAAAAAGATGATCTGTGCTGACTGTAATCACCAGCTGCAAACTAGGACTCCAGTTAACAATTATATTAGTAATCGATTGTTCTGTTGATTATTTTGATGATTATTTGGATAACAAAATTTGTACATTCTTTTTTTTTCTATATGAGAAAAGAAACATTATATTGCTTGAAATAAAATAACAACATTCTATTAATAAATGTAGCAAAGGATGCATCTGCAGCTATCAATCCAGTGTAAGGCTGATCTGTTGACCTTTCTTTCTTTTTCTTTTTTACAAAATGTGAATCAGGTGAAGCTACAACTGAGTCCTCGGTAGAACATATTTAGAGACAAAAGTTTTTAATCTTAAATGCATAATATTTATATATTTGCACAGCTTTAACTTAAAGGGGCAGTGTTATGTATTTTCCGGTCACACGGTGCTATTTTAAAGCTTAATCAAATAGCTATATTACCTTCAGTTGTTATAAAAATGCTGTTTATATCAAATATGACTTAAAAGAATTTTGAATTCATAATTTTATTTGACAACATGGCTCCTCTATTAACCCTTTAACAATGTTTTTACCAGCGTTGTGCTCAGAAGTAGCTCCTTATAATGAGTTCAGCAGATCCACCAGGTGTTTGCTAACTGCTGCTGGCTAGTCTGAAGGAGCTGAACGGGAATTGGCTGCTCTGGAAGGAATCAGCTCAGAGGAGGAGCTTTGTCTCGAAGGTGGGGCGAGGTCCAACCAGCTGAATGGTTGCCATAGAGATTAAAAGCATGAAAGGAATCAAAGCAAGACTCCAGGTGTGCTTTTGATGAGGGTACAACATAACTTGATGTACATCTCAAAAAAATAGTTTTTACATAACACTGCCCCTTTAATTCCTGCTGTGGCTGTGCTGTTTTTTCAGCAAATTCCTATTTAACAATTAATTGATTACTAAATCAGTTGACAATTATTTCAGTAATCAATTATTCATGATTAACTCAATTAATTATTTCAGCCCTACTGCAAACATGATAAAGGATTTGTTCCCCTTTGATTCTGTAGTGCCAAACATTCAGTAATTTTTTGTTGATGCTAGAAAAACGTAGAAAGCGTCCATGTTTCCGTACGTGCGGCTCGTATCAGCGCTAACGGCCCCAATGCTACCGCTAACCGCTCCCTGGCCGGATTGCCTCTCCCTCGCAAGTCAAATCATTATTGGATTACATTTTCTGCTTTCATAAAATGCAGTTAAGAGGCACTTTGGACATATGTGCATGACCTGCTTTCCAGAGAAGGCTATCAGAGCAAAAGTGACAGGTCAATTGCTGATTTCTGTTCCATAAAAGGAAAAGGCCTCCTACCCTGAGCACTCTAAAAGGTCGCAAGCTCTCTGTCTGTCTGCTCCCCTCTCTCTCTCTAACACACACACACACACACACACACACAAGTTAAAGTCGTCCGCTGACACGAGAGCATGCTCTCAGCTGAGTGCGGCACTGCGTGTGTCTCTGTGTGTGTTTGTGCGCCTGCCGGCTGCATCAGCCTGTGTGTCTGTATGTAATTGTATAGTGGGAAGACACACACTTAATGGAAGTGGCTCTTCACTCTGACAGCTGGGTGGTGCAGATGAAAGGTCTGCTGCGGCGTGTTGTCGGCCACTTGTGGAGTGTCCGGAGAGAGGCGAGGCGAGGCGAGGCGCCGGCACACACGGGTTCTGCTGGTCGGCTGTCAAGGTTCAGAGCCGCAACACGCAGACTGAATATCTGCATGAATGTGGTTTTAAATGACTTCTAATGATAAATAGGATTGTTTGTTTTTAGCTTCCAAATGCATTTTTAGTTGTAATCTTAAAAGTCCAAACATTTTGTCACGTGGGTCAGAGTCATTGAGTCCGAAGCATTCGAGGGGCAAGAGAATAAAACTAAACTTTAGCAAACAAAGTAACCAGATTATTTTTTTTGTTTCATTTTTATTGGAGAAGGCGCTCAGTTAGTTTTACTCAAAATCAGGTCTGGGCACAACTTTTCACTAAAACATTTTAGATGAGTGATCCATATTGTGCTCCTGTTGCCTAGAATAAACAAACAGAAGAAACGTCCAGGCCAAGAAAATAATAAAAAAAAAACAGAACAAATAAAAAATTTGGAAATTGTATATTTTGATTTATTTTGATGAGGCAAACATGCCTGACTGTTGTTTCAGATCTTTTCAGATTTTCTTTTTTTTTCTGCAATCAGACTGTTTTGCTTCATTATATAAAAAGAGGTAGAGCTTTTGCATAAATATATATATATATATATCTTTTTAATATTTGAAATGCAGCAAATTTGGCCGCATTAGCAAAAAGTGACGCCACTGGTTAAGATCCAGTGACCTTTATGTGTCAGAATGGCCCAGTCAAAGGCCAGATAAAAATTTTGTCTGGAATTTGAGGCAACATTTGAAAGTATTGCAAGTATTTTGCAAATCAGAAGGATAAATATATATATATATATATATATAGAACAGAGGCCCAAAGACATAACTTTATGAACCCAAAGCTTTTGACACAGTCAAGATGAAATGATCCACCTTCTGCTTCATTTTGACTTGTACTTCTAAAACCTAACTACACCCTGAGTAAAGTTGTTGCTTTTTATCCTCCACCTTATAAAGGAAACACAGATCTATTTAGCATGTTTACCGGCTTCTTGCTAATGATCGGCCGCACTTTGGTGCCGACAGAGCCCAACAGGTGCTTAAAAGGCTTTTTACCAAAGACATCTATCTGCTGCTTCTGAAAGGGATTTGATAAGAGGGGCGAAACAAAAGAGTCAAATTGCAGGCTGACAAAACAACCGTGAGCCAAGAGAGGCTAGAAAGCTGCACAGATCCGAGGGGAAGTTTCTTCTTTTGTATCATTTTTTTTTTCTTTTTCACACAAGACCTACTGGATGTCATGACAGGAAATACGCAGGTGTGTCGGAACAAAATTAAACATGGGTGCGCTGCTTTTTAGCTTGGTTTGATCCAGGTTGTTGTTTTTGGTGGCTCTCTGTCTCTCGTGAGGCGTTTTTGTAGAATCGCCATGCGACTTTAACTGGGGAGTTTCTAAAAGTGGACAGAGCAACTCTACATTGGCTTAAACGAGTCAATACACTACAACAGACAACTTTCATGTTGATTCGTTGATTGATTGGTTTTCTTTAAATGGGACAGAGCATATTAAATCAAGTATAATGTCGTAGATCTACTGGATTTAGCAAGATAGTCATTTCCATCTGAAGTAACCATGAAATAAAACGCAAAATACAAACATTCATACAATTTCATACATTAAAATAGGAAATACAGTTCAAACAAATACAAACTATATATATGGTCAGAAAAAAACTATTTTAAGAGGCATATGTCAAAAAACTATCGTCTATTTATTGTCAAACAACAATAACTGGATTTAAATGCTAAAAATTAAGAGCTATTAAATTTTAATTTTTCATATCAACCCATCTCTTTTCTCTGTTTTAAGGGTTTATGTTATCACAGAGGGACAGTTGTAATCATACATACTGTATCCTCCACTGCGATTTCTCACTTCATCTACAATTTTTAAGCTTGTTTTTGAGGGGTGACCTGCTAGATTCGATTTCAAACAATTTTAAACAACCCCAATTTACTTTACAAAGACCATGACATTGGCAATTAAAGCTGCAGTATGTAACTTTTACAAAAAATAGCTCTTTTACATAGTTGTTAAAATTATTATTATGTTGTGACAGCATAAGATAGATAATCTGTATAAAAAAAAGAAAAAGAAGAAAAGAAAAACAAGCTCCCAGTGCTAAGTGCAGAAATATACCACGCAGTCAGAAACAACCAATCAGAGTCAGGAGGAGAGGCTTGTTGCTGTCAATCACTCTCTTGCTCACCCTTTTCCCCTTGTTTTCTGTTGTGCTACAGCTAGTTCACTACAACATAGCCTGCCACAAATGCTAAGTCTAGTTAGCATAGCCATAGGTGACTGTGGATAAACGGTTTTTCTGTAATGGTAACTTGCTTGTCCATCATTAGCATATTGAGCAGCGTTGATTGACAGCCCCTCCTCCTGGCTCTGATTGGTTGTCTTTGACTGGGACGGCAATAGACTGGGATCGACCATTTCACAGATTATCCATCTCATATTAAACTGTCATGACATGGTGACAGCTTAAACAAATATGGAATTAACAGTAACAGCTCTGAATAAACTATTGCTAAACTCGGTTGTGTTTGTTAAAGTGTTTCTGCACCAAAGAAGTAGCAGATTTCAGTTTGGATGCATTAACAAACACAGTAAATCAGTTTTTGACCTGCCAATCGCCACAGAGAGGCGATCCGGGAAAATTGGCTTCTTATTAGTCATTAGCAGACTTACGGGTGAGTCACTGATCATACTCCGCCACAAAACTCCTCTATCAGAGAGAGCAGCAATTTGCGTTATTGCTACTATTCCCGGAAGTTGTCTGAACCAAAAACCAAAGATAGTTCACCTGTAAAACTTTAAACTTTGCGAATCAGAAGAGCAGAAGAAGACGTGTGGGCGTGTCCGGAGTTGAAACAACCACCCAACTAACTCCGGTAGTGGTGGGTTCAGGGAGGACGGCGGGTGTTAATGAGCTGCTCGGCGGTGGGTGACAGGTGTCGGCTGCATGATAGCCTCCTGAATTTCTGCCAGTCTGTTACGAGGCGCCGCTCAGCGTCTGAGCCTCCGATGCCTTATCATTGTTAGCAACCCTCATTAAAAGTAATTGGGATTGCTATTTGAAACGTAGCTCATTAGGCAGCAATGTTTTGTCTCAATAAGGAATGCTAAGGGGGCAAACACATTTATTCACTGATAGGAGACTGGCGCAGATGTTCCCCCCCCCCACCCAACTCCCACACCACCTTCCACGTTTTGACAAGTGGCTGATGAGGAAAAACAGCCTAAATATCAGCTGAGGGACGTCTGTCTTACCCTCTGGATCCATGCGGACAGACACATGTGATGAGCCAGTAAAGTCTTGCAGTCGCAGAAATTCCTCAGCGGGTCGTTGGTTTTCAGTTCACCTTCCCTGCATATGAAGCACTCTGATGTCTCTGTAGAAGAAGGAGGAAAAAATAAAAGATGTCAGGAGCAAGTTCACACTAAATCATAGGCTAATTCTGGATTTGCTTTAAGATCCATATCAAATAGTCTCCTGTGTGCACAGCTAGCTTTTCCTGTAATAGTATTTAACACGCGCTGCACAGCTCTCCCCTGGGCGTTCCACGTTTATTTGGTTCCCATGTGGGAATGTGGTGAAGTGAATATGACATCAAAGGTTGTTGAAGGAAGCTGATTTTTGCTGACGAGGCAATAAACGGCCTATGTCGGGTAATCCCACGTGTTTTACATGACAGGGGTTCTGTGCACGGCCTCTGCAGCTTCACATTTACCTTCTATAGAACAAGAAATGAGCTGAAATGATGAAAGACAAGCGATGGAAGTGTTTTCACATCAGCCAATGGCGTTCATGAGTCTGTGGCTTCGACACATTGTTAGTGGCTCTCTAACGTGTGCACACCCCTGTTAAAATTGCAGGTTTGAGTTATTCTGTAAAGACAAATTATATTTTTTCCACCTCTTAATTTGACACTTTAACTGTTCAACTGAAAAAAAAAAAAAAAAAACACCTCTGGTTTTTTGGGTGGGGGCGAGAAATGCAAAACCAAAAATGTCATAACATAAGAAGTGTCTTAAACTGCTTTGCTGAAGCATATCTGAACTTATACTTGACTAAGCAATTATATTAATAACAAATGAGAATATTATTGAAAATTTCATTTACTTCAGTGACTCAAGAGAAACGCATTATATAGATTAATTCCAGACAGATTTTTTTTCCACTTAAAACATGGGAAAAAATTTGGTTATAAGTGAAATAATCTGGCACTTATTAGTACTTTTATTAATATTAAGGAGTTAGTGACTCATAACAAGCTTCTATACACTGAAAAGTTACTTGTAAGCTAGCCTGGTCTTATTTCTTGTGCACTGAGATATTTGCAATAGAAAACAGAACAAAAATAAATTGTGCTTTTGCACAATGCTTGTCCTATTCATTTTTCCTATTAAAAGAAATTAGCTCAGCTAGCCTCATTTTACAAAATAATTTTATTTTCCTTTGTGAAAGTCAGCTAACGCCTTATAAAAATTTGAAAATATAAATTAATTTTAGTTAAACTTTCCTAACTTTTAAAATGAAACATTTCATGTACATATTTATACATTTAGTACATATCATTTTGTGGCACCAAACATGTTGTAGCAACAGCAGCAAAAGTGTTTCTGTCACTTGAAAAGGTTGCTGACCTCTGGTCTGTCCCATAAAATCCATTGGAGTGTTATGCGTTTTCTGAGCAAATAGTGCCACTTAATATTACAATCATGTAATTATGTTACCTTTAGTCGTTATTAAAATGCTACGTACATCAAATATGAGCTGAAAGAAATTTTCCTTTCGAATTTTAACATTTTGAATTTGGGGCTCTGCCTCTTTAAGAAGCTGCTCCTTCGGAAACTCCGCCTTCAGGAAGTCATTACAACATGTCTCCTCTATTAAACCTTTAACAACCTTTTTTCCAGCGTTGCACTGAGGATATAGTGAGCACAGCAGAGGTCACCTACTAGGTGTTTGCTAACTGCTGCTGGCTAGTCTGAAGGAGCTGAGTGAGGGAGCCTTGGAGGAGGGCTACACTGTGAGGCGGAAGCTCTTGAAACTGCAGCTCAGAGGAGGAGCTGTATCCGTGAAGGCGGAGCTAGGTCCACCCAGACATTTTGCGCAGCTGAATGGTTGCCACGGGAGATGAAATGATTTCTCAAACATGCATGAAGAAATCAAGGCAACACTACAGCTACGGTTTTGATGAGGGAATATTATATGTCGATTTTACATAACGCTGCCCCTTTAAAATACCCCATTTACAGGGACACAACGCAGAAACATTCAGACGGTTTGTACTGTACATGGCGAGAAAATAAAAATCTATGTACTGACTGATTTATGTGTTGTTTATGCTCTACATTGCTGTGGCCAGCACCTCTGGTTTAACTACAAACTTTTGCAAGTTCTTCTTTGGCGATGATTGTGAAGCAGCAGCTCTGAAGCTAAGTGTTGGACAGTGTAGCTGGAAGGCAGATTATGGTGGTTTCATCCCATAAAAACACTGGGAGGAGGTGGCTCGCTGTCATCGCGATGCTTCGTGGGGGATGGAGGAATGAAGTGCTGCCTCAGAAGCTGCTGTCTCTTCTGGGCGTCTATTAGAACCATGTTGTGCTTCAGGTAAAAATCCAACACCAGATGAAAAGGGCTCTAATCAAAGCCTGGGCTTTTTTTTTTTTTTTTTTTAATGTACCCCATCTCAATCTGCGTAAGCACATTTTATTACTGACCTGGCACATTTCTCCAAAACTTTAAATGAGTCTGAGACAAGCTATAAAAAAAAAAAAAGGGGGAAGCGAGTAAAAGTTGTTTTTCTTTTTTTCTTTTTAATCGCTTTTTTATTTAGTCCTACAAATGGCATTTTGAGACAGTTATGTGGCATCTGGCTTGCGTCTTGCTTTTCCCTCCCCGGTTGACACGAGCCACCTGGCCTCCACGACTTCCCCGCCAGTTACTTCCAAAACCCCCGCCGTGTCAAAACTCATATGTTTGCTTCCTTTTTCGTGTGCCCGTCTGAGCTCCACATTAGGTTTTTGGTTGGTTTCGAGTCGTTGTCAAAATAGCTTTCTGTACGTGCAGGAAGATTTGGCTGGAAAATAATGGAGCCGTGCGGAGACGGACCTGCACAGAGTGACAGTCTTTCTAACAGGGAGAGTCTGCGTGTTTCAACAGCCTGAGCTAAAATATATTTTTTTTTTCCCGAAGCTCCTCTGTGATGGCAGGTTCTCCAATTATACCCACAAGTCCTTTTTAGCGTTTCACTCTCCTGAATCCGGGCCGTTTTTACGATCATTATGGCGAGCCCCGAGGCACTTGTGCAACTAAATAACACCACTGATGCTGAGAAAGTAACTAGGAAACAACATTACAACAGAGATGTAAACATGCGGCGCGTCAATCGGAGCCGAGCTGACACGCCGCCATGATCTGTGACTCCCATAATTAACTGTCAGCGGTGTCAGTGTTCGGCAGCGCTTCGCATGAAGGAGTGTGCTCGACTAACTGGCTGAAGTTGCACGATTTAACAGCTAACAAACTTCCTGCGCTGCAGCTGGAGCAGCGGCAGCAGCGGCGGCGGCTCGGCGGGCTGCGCCGATCCCAGTCGGGGTTGTCGCTGATGAGGCAGCGCCACGGCTTCTGTTTACCACTTTAATGTGAAAAGGTTTGAGAGGTAAGAGATAAAGACTCTGCCTTGATTCACCCTGGATCAGAGTGCTAAAGTGTCCGTGCCAGTGCTGTCAGTCGATTCAGAAAAAAAAAAAAAAATGTAAATCCGATTAATCACTAGGTTTAATTTTGTAAGCTCGCAATGTAAAAATGCACATTTTAAAAAAAATGTTCTACTGCCTGCTCCAGCTTTTTTTATATTGGCGGAGGCTTAAACAAAGTCATTTTGTTTCAAACGTAATTCAGAAGTGTGGTTGTGCTGAGGTGAAAGAATAATTCATCGCTGCAGTAAGTAGGCTACATAACTGCCGTGGTTTCATCACGGTGGGGTTTTTAAAGTGAAATTTGCCCCAGAGCTCACCGATTTGTACGACGGCAAATTAGAGCCACTGTAGATGATTTTTTCACCTTTAAAAAGATGAAAGTGAAAGAAAAAAAATGATAGGATGAATCTGAAAAGTGTGGCGTGCAACTGAGTTGCAGGTCTTTACGGGGTGTGTCACTACAATTTGGATTTATGAAATTAAAGTTTTTTTACATCAGAGAAATAAAAATAACATAAAAACAAAACTTTCATATGGAGTTCAAAACGGAGTCCAAAGAACCCAAAGCCCAGTAAATCCTGCCCCCATTCGTCTCATCCAAATATGTCCCACATTATAAATATTTACACATCGAATTTTTACGCCATGCCACAATTTCCACTCTTTCAAAATTATATCTGTACATTTAATTCATAATTTAGACTTTGACTAGGCCATAACTGCTCTGATCTAAACTACCCCATTTCCACTCATAGACTGCTGAAAGTTGTTGTCCTGTGATCTAGCAAGTACTAACAGGTTTTCTTCCACTTTTGCCAGGTATTTAGGTCCAACCTACGTTCCAACTCAGAACAACTTCTCTGTCTTTACTTAAGAAAATCATCCACACAGTATGGTGCTGCCGCCACACTGTTTTACAATAGGGACGGAGTGTTTGGGCCACAAAAAGCCTCTGCATGGAGGCCAAACATTTTGATTTTACTCCCATTTGACCAGAAGACATTCCTCCACGTTTGCCGTGTTCCCTTTTATGACTTCTTATGACTTTCTTTCCTGAAAGCCATAGTAATTAATAATCGTCCCGTCATACCCTCCCACCTGAGCTGTGGATGTCTGCAGGTTCTCCAGAGCAGGAACGACTGGCTGCTTCTCTGATTAATGCCATCAGCTCAGGAGGGAAGGATGTTTCTCTGCAGACTTGCCATACTCTTTCCATTTTCCGATGACGTTCGGAAACTCGTTTTTATAAGCTAACCCCGCGTTAAACTTCTCCACATTTTTCTCCCTGACCTGTCTGCTGTTCACGGTTCTGTTTGTTCTCCAATGTTCTCTATAAAACCTGTGAGGCCTTCGCAGAACAGCTGGGTTCACGCCGACATCGGATTACACACAGGTGGAATCTACAGCTGCGTTTCCATTACGAACTTGCGCAAAACTTTGTCGTTACTCCGCTAATGTGAAAAGAAACAACAACAACAACTTCCTAACCGCTGTGTTTCCATGAAATAAGAAACACAATGAAAAAAAAATAAAATCACACAGGAATAAGTTTGTTCATGTGATAAGTGATTGAAAAACATGCAGCACAATCATCCTCCAACTACATCATCGTCCATCTACTTCCTGTTGTCTTCTTCCTAGTGCCAACACTTGTTCTCATTGACAAACCAACACAGGTCTGAACAACTTCATGGCTTCTAACACTTGAAAAAGGAGGAGTTGACTAGACTTCACTCACTCTCTGTTTGTTTAAACCAGTGAACAGGAATCAATGGAGATTTGAAAAACCTATAAAAAGGCAAACATTTCAAACATACATCGTAGAGGCGTTTGGTGATGTCAAACATTTTCCAAATTAGATTTTAACTTATTTTTTTTTAAGAAATACAAATGTATATGTACATTAAATATCTTAACACAGGCAATTGCTGTGTTTTCATTAAATTAGAAACAATTAACAGTAAGTTTGTTCACGCGATAAGTCATTAAAAAACATCCCGCACCATCATCTTCCCACTACTTCCTGTCGTCTTCTTCTTGGTTTGCGCCTGTGGCAACATCCTAATGCCAAAACTTTTTTTATCAACAAGAGTTTTTTTTTTAAATTACAGCGTTTCCATTCGGCAAATTTTCAAAATGCCAAATTGCGCAAATGTATGATCAAGAGAAATGCAGCTTGTGCAGGTGATTTTTCTTACTTGTACGGTTATTATGCTGTCATATTGTCATTTTGTATCTGTAGAACAATTCAAAAACCAAATATCATTTTAACAACAATGCTTAATATGCAAGTACGCAGTAAGGCAACCAGAAATAAGCTTCCTGAATATTCAGGTCCAATTGCACAACATGCTGACTGGAGCGCGCCAGACACAGACAGCAGAAGCTACGGAGCAGAGCAGAGTTCATGTCCAACCAGGAACTTCATGGTGCGTTCAGGTCAGTTTGGACCGCCACATCAAGACGGTGACGAGTCATACGCACTACATTATGTTGGTCAATCATTTAAAATAAATGTAATCATATCAAACAGATACATTTGTGGTTGTAAATGACAGAATGCAAGAAAAGTCCAAGTGATGGAAGTATTTTTGCAGGCCACTGTGTGAACGCCATGAATAAAGATGTGTGTCATTTCATCGGACGCGTTTGGAGCAGCGAACAGCACAGCAGAAGTAAACATGTGAAGAAAATGCCAGATTTGGATAATTTAATTGTCCACTGCATTGCTAACGACCTCATTAACAGAAGAATGATGGGAAATCAGCGTGGTCTGGGCAAGGAACCGCCTGTGCAACAGCCATCTGGCTACAATGGAGTGGGTGGCAGCGGCGTTGCATGGGGGGGACACCAGTGAGCTGACACCAGGAACGTCACCGGTTTTCGGCAAAAAATAAAAATAAAAAATTGCCACCAAACGTTACTTCCTTCCTTTATCAGGTAACATATCTGATAGATAATGAGCGCAGGATTGTTTCATAAAATGTTAAGGCAGTAAACCTGGGATTCGCAGGCACCTTTTATGTGATTAAACCCGCAAAATGTTTCAGCTGTCTATCAGTTTTCTAACAACTCATGTAGCAAACTCATGAAGCAGACATTTAATCACAGTAATACAGAAGGACGGGTCCATATTGCCATATCATAAACACTGAAGACAGAGGGAAAAAAACAATTATGTGCTCCATTTATGCCTTAAGGTAACAAGAAGGAAATATTGCCAGACAAATCCCCTCAAAATCCAATATGGCTGCCTCATATGTTAAACTTTTAAAATAGCATCTCTGATGATATTTACCTAATATCATTCATTCAGAGTTTTATATGGACCCTTCAGAGAACATTTGGATCTATAACACAGTAGACCCCCAGTACCAGTGAGAAATAGGAACCAGAACAACCAGCAAAGACTGAAAATAACGGTTAATCCAAGAAAGGGTCAGACTGAAGCAGACTTCCTTCCTCTTTAAACAGCCCCAGTCACAACATCACAGCAGATTATGGAAACACTTTCTTTCTTCTTTATCAATCTTGAAACCAACATTTATTATTTACATAGGAAATGGATTCAGGAGGAGGTGCGCCACCAATGACCATCCTGTGTGAAACGCAAGCGAATCCAGCAAACATTAACTACTTATATCCTTCTAACGCAGCCTCACTTCAGAAATGCTGAACTGTCCCTTTAAGCATTACTCATTTAAAAAGAAAGACTAAAACAAAACTACAAATAAATGTCAGATCCAAATTGTGGCCACAGCGTCTTCAGATCAGTTCATTACAACTAAACCCTGTGAGAACATTAAATTCTTGTTTAGTCATATTGTTAAATGTCGGATCAAACGATTTTAAATACATGTCCGAAAGACTCTTAATGTTTATTATTTTGGAGTGAGACTGCTTGGTTGTGGCAGTAAAACACCTCCATAGAAGAGAAGACAAAACAGGAAAAAAAAGAAACTAATCTATTGCTAATTTAAAGATTAAACTGAAGCATGCAGTACTCTCCTCTTGACATAATGAGGAAATGGCACTTACCCACAACTACACCCCTGCACCATTCTGGAGAAGACAGTGGTTTGTACTCAGTGCCCATGTCTCTCTCTTTGTTTGGAGACAACTTCTTCCACCCTGTTCTGAGGTTTCTCACACACACACACACGCAAACACTTCCCTCTACTTCCCGTTTGCACGCCGCCGCTCTCTGCGACCACACACACACACACACACGCACGCAGATGAGGATTTATGGACTGATTCTTGTGTGAAAACAGAGCCTCTCACCCCTGCATTTCTGCTGGCACTCGCCGTCAGCTGACAGACTCTTGTGTTTCTGTTTCTACGGAAGTACTGAACGCGAGCAGCCAATCGGAGCACAGGGAACTTCAAAACAGGAAGCAGCGCTGAGAGGGATCTCTCTCTCTCTTTCTCTCTCTCTCCCCGTTAGTCTGAAAACAGATGTCGAGGCCTAATAAAGCGATGATTCTAATCTCGCTCAGGTTGCTCGTTTTCCATTCCAGACACACAGCGGAGGGTGTTTTGCTTAGGGTTATACGGGATAACCTAAACACATATATAATAAGGAACATGATGCTAAAGAGGCTGCTTCTAAAACCAGCGCTCTGTCCGCCTACTGCTGGGAAACGATGAGCCAATTCAGGGATTTCCCTGCACATCTTTCAACACCTTCCGCTGTGGAAAGTTCTGTTTGAGGTGTACATTACAGCACTTCTTGTGGCTCTTTATGCTTCACCTGCAGAGGATTCACAAGGAACATTCACAACAATTACACATTGTAATGCAAAAAAAAAAAAAAAAAAACTCAGCGCTTGTGTGTCACCTCAAGAGTGGATGGATGAAGTCAATTAATTTCAGAAATATATCTGAAAGGGAAATGAAATGTTATCATAACTCGTATCATCTAAGTATCTTCTAAAGGCGCTGTCAGTTGTTGGTAAGCTCTTCTAACCCACCTCATCTGTTCTTGCCACTTATTTAAAACTTCTTGCTCTTGATGTGAAGCAGGCGATAACCTTGAAACCCCAGAGCTGAATCTCAGACAATGCACCTCTCCGTTAGGTTGGTAAATGGTCAGTACAATTAGAAAATGACTGATCAACTATCGACACGTTGCATGTTATCGTTTACTTCCGGAAATTTCGCACATGCGCGCAACGCTGGAAGGTCAAAAGATGATTCTTTTATTTACATCCATCTATTCGCTCCACTAATACGTCGGAATTCAACACCAAAAACTCTGAGATATTTTCCAAACAAAGAACAGAACATCCAGTCTGTTGCAGTTTATTTTCAGACTTAATGTTGATTTTGCTATTATTAATAAGTGATCGCCTGAACACAGCCATGGTTGATTAGCTAATTTAAAAACGTGCTCTACTGACAATCTAACAGCATTAGAGAGTACCAAAAACACAAAATTCCAAAGCACGTCTACATGCTAAGGTTGTCACAGTCAAGCTAGCATAGCTGACCTACTTCTTTCTACCTCTCTATTTTTTTTTTCTTTAAATTAAAACTTTCTCCTGACCTTGTTATCTAGTTGTCATTGTGCTCACAATTTTTCTTTCACATATCACATGCACATTTAAGATTTAGCAAGTTATGACAATTTGGCCGGTAAAACCAATGGTAGTCATCGTCAGTGAGCAGTTTTTGTGTGACGTCACATTGCAGCGTGTTACAGAGGGTTGCCAGCGAACACAATATGGCTGTGTGACTTTATTAGGTTTGCAAAGTTGAATTTACGACAACAGCTCTCTAACACTGTCTTTTACACAGATAAGTCTGAAGTGTAAATGGTTGGATGTGAAAATGAAAGGTGTTTCTGCAAGCTAATAAATCATGGGGTATACTTAGTTGTTTTTTTTTTAACAAAGCTATTTGAATTAGGCTTAATTTTTGTTTACTTAACAATCCCACTGTGATGTTTGTTAGTGTTTGTGCATTTAAGATTAAATCATTTTAGAATTGGGTCACATGTCACATTCAGATTACATCAAACTGAAATAGGGTGCACATTTTTTTCCTTCTATATTTAATTTCGCATTTATTTGAACTTAATTTTGGCAATTTTCCTGTTCAGTTGACCCTCCTGGAACAGAAACAGAAATCCTGGCTATATTGTTACATTTAATTCAAAAGCGTCAGATTACAGTGGTATTCTGATTTTGGTTATATTTGGGAATGAAAGGAATTGTTCAATTCACTTGAGAGAGTATTTAAATATCATTCATTGATTTTTTTTTTTAATTCACTATTTAAATGTATTTTGCTGTAAAGTAGAGATAATTATGTTGAATATTTATGTGGTAAGAAATGAAAATACTAAATGTACTTCTGTATATTTAAAAAATGAGAGTTGAGTCCAATCCAAAAAACTAGTCTTATTATTCTGAACACACACCCATCCAGCTAACACTGTCCTTGGTTAGAAAAATAAATTAAAAATTAAAACAAGACAAAAAAAGAAAACTGTGCCAAAAGTTGAAAATATTCATAGTAAGAAAATGGCTTCATCCACAGCATGCTGTAAGTCCAATTTTCCATTGTGAAGCCTTTGTTAAAACCAGAATATCTCATTCTGTTCTATTAATAACATAAAAACATGGAGAGAAAAAAAAAACCTTGAAAATATTGTACTTATGAACTGGGTCCACACTCTGGCTAATTAAATGGCACCTCTCCTACTATTCATGAAGAGCACTTATTAAAACAAGCATTCACATCCAATCCGCTAGATAAATGACTTTACACCGAGTGCCATAAAGCCATTAAATTGCTTCTTTAGAGATGGAGCTGCTCCAAACACACAATCAAAGGATTTGACTGGGATTATCTCCGATTAGAAACACTCAGGGACAAATGAGGAGATGACAGGATATCATACATCGAAAGGATAAATTAGCAGTCACATACCAAGCTAAATTTGTGACGGGCGTTGGGGAATTAAGGGCGATGGAAAAGATTGAGTGTTAAAAAGCAGACAAGCAGCACTTTAGTTTTTAAAAAGCTCCCTGCTACGTGGCAAATGTAGACCACGGTAAAAGCTTTTCACTCTCACTCTAAAATCCCCTCCACTGTAAATAACGTCAATAAAATTTCGACCATTTCCATCTTTGCTATAAAACAAAACATCTTCCATTATTTTACACCGCTAGGTCTTGCTAAAAATGGGCGATCATGAATTCTTCACATTATTTCAGACACAGAAAGACAAAACTGCTTCTTTTAGCTTGTTAAGCCTTTGGCAATTTATCTAAGAATTGCCACTTGGGAAAATTACAATAACACAAACTGTATTTCACCAAATATGTAAAAATAGTTAGCATTGATTTATAAGAATATTTTAAAGAGCCTTGCTTTGGCTTGCTTTACACAGCGGATATTTTAGTTCTGCTTCAATTTGAATATTTTAAGGTAAAATAAAGCAGACATATTGCTGATAAAACACTTTTCATGAGTATAAATAATGTAGGCGGTGGTTAATGTTAGCATGGTCTGCTTTGCATATTTTAAAAGCAATGAGAACCTCCGTTTCATCATCTTATACTAAGGCTTTTTCGTTCTTCATACAACGGTGAAAAGGTTTTTGGGAGGGATTGAGAATTTGAGAACTTTGACCTTTGAACCGTAACGTAATCTCAGTCTCGTGCTCACTTGTCAGATTTTATTTCCTTTGTAGTGCCTTGACTAAACAGTATAGACAGTGGAAAGTAAAACCTTACCTGCTTGGCTTGCTAAGAGTTGAGAGGATTAGTTCATCCGCTCTTTGATTTCATCTTTCCTCAACGATAAATGAAGTGACTTACAGTCAGTCTTTGTGTAGGACTTCTTTTGGGATTCGCTTCCTTTGACTGTAAGTTCAAAGGTTCAGTATGTAGTTTGGAAAAAGAGAAAATGTTAAAAGATGGTGCTGCAGCGGCTGAATTATGCATTATGCCTTTTATTTAAACTTAGATTTTAAATCTTTAATCTTTTAAAGCTAATCTTCCACTTACTTCAGTTCTTAAAAAACACAAAAAAATTATTGACTTTGTTTTTTTTTTGGCAAAGGCCAAGTATTCAAAGTTCATTGTATTCACCTTAGAAGTTGGACTTAAAATCTTGGAATGACATTGTGACCGACTTAATAGACCTTATATGTGATGCTTCGCCAAATTAGCATCTTCAACACACTTCACAGTGCCTTCCAGAAAATAAAGTATTTCAGAGAATTTTAGATGTTGCTGATAAAACACTTTTCAGCAACATGTAATAAACATCACACTGATTTTATGTTCGCTAACAGAGTTTATACACCAATTTGTGTGAATGATTAACAAGATACAAACTGTCAGAGGTGAAAATTAACAGGATATTGTCACAGCTACCACAACCCTCTACATGGTAGAAGATAGTGGTTTTATTCATTATTAAATATCCAACAGATATTCAACAATGAGGTTGGTGAGGAATTTCCAGTCAGTTTTTTTTCCTTCTCAGACTATGCTTAGACTTTTGCTCTAAAAACTTACGGCTAGGCTGAGCTGGACTGCTGGTCTGATACTTGAGTTTTATTAACTGCTTCTATCTGATGTAATGAAGAGTGAAAGGAAGTTGGTATTTGAGCTACAGGCTACAGCTGCTGCACGTTTTTACAGTGAAGGGATGAGCTTGATTATTAGCCAGTGACGTTGGTGAATTATGGGATGCTAATGGCTCATAACAATCTGTTCATGTTCGCAGGAGCTTCACAATAATGACCATATGTATGTCTGCAATGAACGCTGTATTTAATGCCTTCGGATTGCTTAGGAAACAGAAAAATATATGTAATTCGCTCCAACATTCTCTCACTGTTGAGCTGTGGATGCTTCTGGATAAATAACAAAATGAAAGCAGTTTCCATTCCATTGCATGTTAAACACGCATTTATTTTGCATTATGTTGTAATTTCTATTTTAGATTCGAACATTTTTACTATTTTAGGATTGAGAACAAAGTTAACACGTGGATTCAGAATGTTACATTTTTTTTCTCAGTATTATTAAAAGGTCTCCAGCTCAAAATGAGAAGAGGAAAGCTAAAAAAAAAAAAAAAGCCAGTAATGATTATGAAAAAGTTTTATTTCAGAGCACAAACCCTATGATAAAACACCTTTCCCTCTTCCCCACTAACCTGCCCAACACGAGTCAACCTCAAAACATCAACTCTGGTCCCTTCCTGCTAGTAACGGCATGGCTGCCTTGCCTCTGTCAGTGTGCTACTGTCCAGTAGCTTGCCACAAACAGCGTGTGAATGCGTGTGTGTGTGTATAGATGAATGACTAATTGTAGTGTGAAGCACTTTGGGGTAGTTGAGACTTGATAAAGCGCTGAACATTTTTACCATTTGTCTTCATGATGCCGTTTGGTCAGTTATGTTTTTAGAAACATCTGAAGATGGAATCTAACTAAATTAGGACTGAAATGATTCCTCGAGTGATTCGAGTACCTCGATTATTAAAATTCCTCGAGGACAATTTGTCTGTCTTGAAGCTTCGTTCAATTATATTTTATTATTTAGCGCACCGTGTTCTGGCCGGGTTATTACTTGCGCTACGCAGAGCTCTCACTTCCACCCAAGTTGTTGACGAAAGCTAAGTGTTAGCAGCATAACATCCAATTTTCAAGTTCGGCCTGGGAGGGTTTTATTGATTGATGATAATGTCCGGGTTTTTGACCAATAAGCCTCCTTAAAATGACTGGCGCGATGCCTGGAGTACGGCAGCTTTTCTCCTCCCGGAGCTGCTTCCTGGTGGCCGGTTCAGAGTGAAAGGCGGGGAAGAGCGCTGCAGGTGTATTTATGCAGGTGAGCGGATAGACTGAACACTGCGGGCGGCTGCACATTAGATAATTAATGTAAGTGTAGCTTTTACGGACAAACCGCAAAATTTATTTCATATCATCCCAGTCTCAATAAATGGGTGACGGAGCTCATTGTGGCGGCAAGCAGCTGGTAGATGTTTTTGTGTGTGACGAACAAAGGCGTCAAACCCGTCGCTAACATGAACACAAACACTATAAATGTCTGTGCAAGGTGAGAGTTCCTCTATTAAACCTGACTGAAGATTATGCATAAACAGAAAGCTGGAGTATTGACATTTTTTATAAGCGTATATGTGTGCCTCCCTCTTTATTACTACATTGAGTATAATTTCCAATTTTTGTATAACTTTTCTTCAGGTTAACTTAGAAAGTGAGCTGTTATTGTTACAAGTTAATTTTCTAAACTACAGAAAAGTTATTGTTGGGGAAGCTCCAATGTGAAAAATTGGACTGATATTGATATGTGATAGTAAAACTGCTGTTATGTTAGATTTACCAATGTTTTACTTTATCTTTTTTTTATCCGATTACTCGATTAATCGTAAGAATAATCGATAGATTACTCGATTACTAAAGTATCCGTTTACAACAGCCCTAAAGTAAATACACTGAAAGTTTGTGGTTGCAATGTGACAAAATATGGAACAGTTCAACAGCATGAATACATATTTAAGGTTCTGTATATGAAACGCTTTTCTTTAGTGGTAGTGTAAATACATCTTTGTTAAAATCAATACACACAGTAACATAAGCAGCACTAAAGTCACAGATGGGATTTAACAGCTGCTAACAACACACACCCACGCACACACACTCCTTCCCTCCACCCCCATCTGATTAATAGCTTTTGTGCTCTGAAATTGCTATTTCAGCACTTGTCTACACAGGTATTGTACAATAAAATTAAAGCAATGATAATGTCATTAACAGCCAGGAATTCAAGTGCCGCTCCTGCAGAAGGAGGTGTGTGTGCGTGCGGGTGCATGTGTGTGTCAGCATAGGAAGTCAGGGAGGGGAAATAAAAGTGGTGGTTTGGACACAAGTTACCCTCAGTCTCCCCATAACAGTTTTGACAAGGTACGTCACAAAGTCTCCACTAAACAGTGAGCAATCTGCAGAAAATGAATTTTAATTTAGGTTTGATTTTTTTAAATACACCTCCCACATCCCCCTGCCTGACAGTATCATCCTAAACACACACACACACCCCCACACACACGCATGCAGGCCACGGCTCTAAATGGAGTACTGAATGCCTTTGATCATTCCACTTGATCGCAGCTTTAAGATGTCAGCTGCCTTTGAGACGGGGAGAATTTGTCACTGATGGCTCCTGCCAGCTTCCTCTCTGTCATCCAGTTTTATACTGGCCTGATTTGCAGCACGAGCTGACAATTTCAGTGTGAATGAGTGGGTTTCGCAGACACACAGCTCCAGATCTAACACCTTTAAATAAATAAATTGCTGAAGTACTCTGGGTCCCCCCCCACCCCCTTTTCTCTTACTTCATTGTCCTCTGTTAATGAGCCTTAACAAGCACCACAGGGAAGAAATCCTGATCTTTTTTGGATTAATCACAGCAGCTTCGCCTGCATCCAGTGAGGAAAAGAATACATTGTCACCGAGTCCTAAAGCAAGGTCAGATGTTCAAACGGGGCAACGCGGGTTTTAATATTCAGTCTAAAGCATGTAAAGCTTCAGGAGGTAGAGCATTTTCACACCATTAGAGAAAAGGACTGGCATAATTATGAAAATGAGACAAGGGAGAATCAAAATGACCTGACTAGAAGAAAAAAAAAAGGAGGAAAAAGTCCTCCAGTGCAGAACTTAGTTTGATTGATTCAGAGCAGATGAGCCCAGGGCTCCACTGTTGGCAGCCCAGGGTTCATGCTGTAATGATAGCTTTATAATTAAGATTAAAGACCACAGAGCGCAGACAAGACACACAAATGGTGTTGGGGGCTTCTCTGGAGATACTGGGAATAATTGGAGGGAAGTATCTACAAGCCCCCGTCTCCCAGAAGAGCAGGAGGACGTGGTGCGCAAACGCTGGGTGTGTGCGGACCGAGGTTTCGCACATCATCATCGTCGTCGTCATCATTGACGCTGGAGTCTCAAGTCTCTTCGTTTGCTTCAGGATCTAAAGAAGGGCCGAGCTGGATTTATAACTCTCAGGGAGTCGTTTTTTTAAAAGTGAATTGAAGCAAAAGGCATGTGTTAAACAGCAGATTATGTGTTATTATCATGATTCACTCTTTACATGGGGCAGATTGGAAAGCCATCTGCGCAGCCATTATGACTGAGACAGACTGACTTCTGTTGCTAATGAGTTGGACGGCACGAAATGAACAATCTGAGCAGCATCTCCTAGCTCCTAGAACGCTGGAGGTGTGGGGGGGGGGAGGCGCCGATGCTTCCTGTTACCGTTTTAAAAAACAGGAACTGAAGAGAGCGCGGCGCAACTGGGAATGTTTCCCCTACGTCAGAAAACGAGGGCGGAATGGCCAAGGTTCCTACGCAATCTGAGAAAGTTCTGAGAATGTATGGGCTTTTGTTTCAGAACTTTGTGGATGTGGAAAAGGACGTAGAGATGTTCTATGTCTAGACTTTATTCATTATTTCATTCTCAAAACATTTCGTCTTCCCTTGCCTCTTCTTCATCTTTGTTTCCTTGTGTCCTACCTTCTTCCTTCATCTGTCTATTCTCAGTCCCTATGCATCCTCCTTTGCATCCTTCTTTCCTTATGTCCTTCCTCCATTCCCTCCATGTGTTTTGTTTTCCATCTGTCCTTTCTTGTTTCCTTCATTTCTTGTCTTTTTTTCTTGATTCTTTTTTTCATTCTTTCCTTCATTGTGGTCCACCATGCATTCTGTTCTGTCTTCCTTCCTTGCCTTTCCTCCTTTATTTCTCTTCATTCTTCTGTCCTTTCTTGTGTCCTCCCTCCATCCTTGCATCATTACTTCTATCAGTCCTGCTATTCTTCTTTGTGTCCTTCCTTTATTGTTATATGTGCTGCTTTCTTTTCTTCCTTTGTTCCTTTTTTGCTCCTATAGTTCAACGATCGTTCAGGCGCGCTTTTTCCCCTTTATTCCTTGGTTTCTTCCTTCTAGTCGCTGATTAATGCTAATCCACTGAAGGAACATCAGCCAGAAAATCAGAGTAAACCTTTGTGTTTCATAATCTGAAGTGGACACAAAAGATGGAGAACTCTTTGAGTTTGAGTTCGGAAAAGTTTGGAATTGTGGCGTTGAAACGAGTAGGAGCCCCTTAATAACATTTTCAGTCAGGCATTAGCTGCTCAGGCATTTCCACCGCAGCTTGTCAGGGTTCGTGTTCAAAGTGGCCATCATTTCTCACCTTCGCTGACATCCCCTATCTGATGAGGGTGAAGTCAAGTCGCTTAGATGACTAATAATCATATCAAAGGTGCCATGTCATGCAGCAGATTTAAATAAGAGGGTTTGGAGGAGCATTTGCATGCATTTGTATGCCTGGGCTAAGAGGCTAATGTCATAAAATACGGCGCAGACATGATTTAATGTAATCTGTCATGTCATATGCTAATCTGCAGTCCTCTCGGTAAGACACAGCACATCAGCACGGGGAGGTTTCAAGGAGCGCCGCTGTAAGTCAGAGGTGTGCTTCGGGAAAAGCCGTCATTGTGGGTTTTTGCTGAACTTATGTATGTTCATGCAGTTTTTGTTCTTATATTGCAGCGTGTGTATATACGGATACGTCTGCTGCCGCAGTAGCAGTAAGAATATGTGTTTGGCTAAAAAAAGAAAAAAAAAAACAACGAAAAGAAGGCTCTGCTTGAAGAAAATGCCCCCTGCTGTCGGCATCAGCTGCATTTAGGCCACGCTGTGAGGGAATAATGCGATGCAACATTCATCAGATCCGGTCCACGTCGAAAATAGAACAAAAGCCGCAAAGGATCTGAACGAGGTTTGGTTCAGTTTGTTTTTATGTGTCTCTTTGATTTGCTGTGTAGAAAAATAAACTAATAGAAAATCATTTCAGTCTAAAATTAAGTGAAAACAAAAAACATAACAGATCCCACGATGTCTTTTTTTATTGTTAAGCAAAGGTCAAACTTCACGTCAAAAATTAGATCCATCTTCAGCAGCAATCCCTCCATGTGTTTTCTCTGCGACTTATCAGCCTCTCACACTGTTTTGGTTCAACATTGAGCTAAATTGAGCTTATTTAGCTTAATGTAGGTCTGTGGGGCTACGTCCACACATGATGTCTTGACGCTAAATTCCCGATTTTTAATTGAAATCTGTTTTTTTTTTGTTTTTGCTTTTGCACAGTACTAATTAAATACAAATGTATACATTGAATTTTGTGTGAACGGCTTTAAACCCAAAATAAGCAAAAGTACAACACAGACGTCATACCGCACAAACACAAAATCTTACCAAGTATTAATGTTCTATTTCTACTGCAAATATCTTATTGCATTTGAAATAAGACAAAATTAACTTGCAAGTCATATTTCACACATCAGAGCTTGTATTGAGTCAAAAAAGTCTTGAATATCGTTAAAAACAAACTAGTTCCACTGGCAAATTTTTTCACCTCTATGACATTTTTCCCATATTACAGGTGAAACAATATGCCAATGGAACATGTACTTTTTATTCATAGTCAGGAATCATTTACTTAAAAGAAGCTCCAATATCTTAGTGAAAAGTTACTTGTAAATTAGTTTTCTCTTATGTCAAGTGTACTTGGATAATAATAATAGCAAGTAGACAAAAATACTTGGTAAGATGTTTTTTTTTTTTCTGTCAAGGTCCATAAAATTGTCCAGTTTAGCTTTAGGTTTAGAAGTCTCTAAAATCCTGTTACGTTTTTACCACTGTCTCTTCTAGGGAGAACACATACTTTTGCAGAGGTATCTAGATGTAGCAACAACCAAAGAATAAAAAGTTAACTTTAGAAGGAAAATATCATGTGTAAAGCTATGAAAAACTGACAAGTTACAATTACCAAAGTGCTCCCCTCAACCCCGACAACCGCGCTGTGTTCTTTCTCTATGGATACTCTGTAGCAAAGCCCTCTTTGGTCTGTGTGAAGAGGTGTGTCTGCTGCTGATTTGGTGAAGAAAAGAATGTCAGGACAAAGTCAGCGCAGGACCAGGCCCTCGCAAACGTCCTCCCCTCCGAACGCGCACCTCGCTATGTGAAAACGTGCGCAGCAGCAGCAGCAGCAGCAGGAATCCGTCAGTCTCTGGAGGTGTACAGAAAAAAGGGCAAACTCAGTGAAAAAGTTACATACTTTGCACATTTCATCATAAACTTAAGTGAAAAGAAAACCCACTTTTAGATCTATGCCATAGATGCTGACATACAGAGTATATACTCATCATCTAATAATATTCCAATTATTCATAGCCCGAAGACAGCCTGATAAATTGCCTGTGGTAATTAAAACGATTAAGTGAGAAGTGCAAAATGGTAATTCATCCATGCGTGACGGAGCTAAGTAAACCTGGTTATAAAACCAGCCTAATTAGCTCTTGTAAAGAAGAGCAAAGTGTTTGACCAGTAAGCATGTACCTGCAGGGAATCGACAACTTTATTCCTGACTTACCAGACAACTCCGTCGCCCACTTTTTCCATCATCAGCTAAAATGTTTTACGTCCGTGTTCGATTTCATTTTTAACTCTGGCGTTGAAGTATGGATTCATTTTCATGTCTTGTATTTGTTTTCAGCAGGACAAAAGTCCAGTAAACACTGATATTGAATTCCAAAACCTGGCAACCTTTTCTTTAATTTGGGATGAAGCAAGTTAACTTAGCGTGAACGTTGGATGGTGTTTGATTTTCACATTATCTAACCTCTCACACTGTTTTGGTTCAACATTGAGCAAAATGAAATTCTACATTTTGTCTACAAAAACAAAATTATCTGTAAACACGGGCAGCAGCTATTCCAGCTTCTGTTAAAATCTTAAATAAATTACAGTGGTTCTAATAAGTCTAACCTAAACATAAATGTGATTTTAAGACACCAATGAAAGCTAGCAGCTTTCCAAGTTTTATTTTTGAAGAGTGATGTTTTTCTTTTTTTTTTCCATTTCAATTGTTCATTCATTCACTCCATAATAAATATGAAAAGTTCAATGTAACAACTTAAATAAAAATCATGAATGAGAAGGAGCAGAGGGAAGAATAAACTTGCTTATTGGCATTGCTGTAGTTTCCTCACCTTGACTGCTCATGTTTTTTTAATCACTGACTGTTTATTGAAGTTTTTCTTTTAATAAATACAACCTGTGGATACAAAAAAACTACTTATCTAACACAGGCACAAGATAATATACAGACAAATAATTCCTACAAAGTAATCCCATTTACTGCCACCCAGGTCACTGAGTCCCTGCCCCCGATAAGAACGGAGCACATTTTAATGAAAATGACTTCATCTAAAGTGTTCCTGTATATTTTTAAATGTGTCGAGAAAGGGGCGCCATGTTTATTCATATTTACCAGTTAAGTGTGGCAGAGAACACTTAACTTTTTCCAGTTTCAGGCACGACATAAGGTCATATGACCACTGCTTGTGAGCTGGAGGAGCAGCACCTTTCCAAACTGTGCGCCTCGCTAACAGAGAGCAGAACGACAACGCCTGTCGTTTAGGGGCTGGTGAAGGCAACTCCTCCCCAGGGCCAGGAGTTCCCGCCACTCTGAGGAACCTGGACATAGTATGAAAGCCACCTGTCCAGAACCGACCAAGACCGAGGCATGTTCAAGTTTTTAGGGAACAAAAATACATCCAGACAGCCAAATTTATGTTTTTCTTTAGCTGAGGGAAAAGTGTAATGTGTTCCTTCCAGCCAGCTGAAAAATCTGTAAAATCACAAACTACAATTTCCCCACAACGCCGCATACGTAGACGCTCGAAAGTATATCTATATTTATATTTGTCACTCCAACATCTGAATAAAACGCCCACTGATGGCTGACAGGTGAGCGCTAGCTCATGCAACTGTTTACATTTGTCGCTGTCGTGATTTTTAATGAGTTATCGCGTAAACATGCTTACTCGTGTGCTCCATCGCCCACTTTTTACATAATTAACTAAAATGTTTTACATATCTGTTCGATTTCACTTTTATCTATTCATTTTCATGTGTTTTATTTGTTCACAGAGGAAAATTTTTTTTAAATGAATCATCACATGAAGTAGCTAATTTATGTGTGGTTTTAATTGTATTTATTTAATGGAAACGCCGCCATTGCGAAATTGTGTTTTTTCAACATCAGCAGAATATCGACAAAACTTCAACTTATTTGTAAAGGAAAGCTGGTGAAGAAAGGCCCATGGTTGGCTTCTGTGTGTCGAAGCAGTTACTTTTTATGCAAAATTTAGAAATGCGTTAGAAGGAACATTGGGTGATTTTTCTTCATCTCTACTTGGACATATTTTAGAAAGTTCACCTTGAAAGTCATTACGTCTAATCAGTGGAGGACTTTCCAGTCGCAGTGTAATTCGGTAGTTTCCCTATAAAAACAGAAAATGTTCCGTATGTGGCGATGATCAAGTCTATTTATGCGACACTACAACGGCTGTTTTAAAGCACGAGCGAACGCCAGGGAGTTCAGCTGAGCAACTCTATTTATTGTTCTGAATGCTCACATTACATCGACTTGTCTGTTTTCTGATGTGCATATGATTGAGTTAAGTGCCATAACAAAAAATAAAAAATAAAACTGTGTGCAAGGCAACCGAAAACACCTACCAGCTTAGGGATCCATAATGCAACACCGTGGAAGTTCACAGTGCAGCCGGTGGTTCCTCCATTAAAAAAACATTGCCTGGGGTTGTCAGCACAGGAGTGTCATGTCCACCTTGTCTTTGTCACATTTAGGGGGAAAAAAAAAAATCATGTTGTGTTGTGTGTTGGCACATTTCTCCAGATGTTTCAAGCCCAAATCCTTGTAGCTCAAATCCAGAAACTGGTTACTTTTGTAATATGACTGCTATGGCGAAACTGCACCAGTGGTACTTTTTAGGCACATTATTTATCCATTGTGAAATGGTGCCTGGATTTTTTTCCTGTATCTGTTTCACATCTTTCATCTCCAGATTTTGCATATTAACCTCATGATACGACCTTTTGTCATATCATAACCAGTCCAGTATGTTTTTGTGGGATAGACAAATCCCAAACAGTACATAATGTGAAGTGGAAATAAATGATAGTTTTTAAAGAATCGCATAGAATGTATGGAATGAATTTAATTTGAGAATAAATCTGGCTGTGCTGTGAACAGCCCAGTCTTTTGGTTTAATATTTAGACTAGCAAGGATCATTTTTGAAGCCAGGATCCAGACTGGATCTGAACGCAGGTTTTATATTTCCATGTCCCATGTGAGTCAGGTCTTTTTTTTTTTTTTTTTTTAACAATAATGTTGAATCCCCATCTCTCTCTGTCTCTCTCTCTCTCTATCTCAATCTTACAAATACCAAACATGGCTTTTTGTGTGTGTCTTGTTCTGTGACACTGTTAGAGCGCCACCAATTGGCCCGGCATACCTACTACACTATTTTATGTGCTTTTCTGTTTTGTTTTTTTTTTCTTAAAGGGGCAGTTTAATATATTTTTCAATCACAAACACAATCAAGTAACTGTGTTACATTAAGTTGTTATAAAAAAAAAATGCTTTATATCAAATACGACTAAAGAAATTTAACATCTTGAAATTGGGCCTCTGTTTAAAAACTCCTTCCCTTTAGGAAACTTCAGGAAGTCGTCACAACGTGGGATTTATTTTACGAGGAAAATTATTTCATCAGGTTTAAAGCGGCATTCAGAACGAAAAGCCACAATATGCTTGTTAGCAATGCGACGCAGCCGGTCAGACATAGAAAATCATACAAAGTTTTAGAGGTACTTAAAAGATGCAACAAATTTACTCAAGAAAAAATAAATAAACCCACATTGATTCAATCTCTACATCTGTGACTAACATACTGCATACCTGGCAGTGTGCAGCGCATACTTGGGATGGATTTGTGTTTAGTTTTTCTTTTTTTTTTTTTTTTTTTTTTATATATCTCTGAACAGTTATTACCACCACTCAAACAGCAGTCACACTAATTCCCCAATCAGTCAGCGCATCGGCTAAGTGGAATTCAGGAGTGATTTTTACCCGCGCGCCTCCAGCTTTTAAAAGCCACTACGTGATTGATAAACAGGAGAATTGAGGAGACATTTCGACAAGGAAGAGGCCTCTCTCATTAAAAAAAAAAAAGTGGCGTTTGTAATGAGGAGGAAATAAAATTAGCAGCGAGCGGAATGGAAGGGGAAGCGAAGCTGCTGTAAATATTGTAAAGACGGATCGGTAACTTCCTCTCCCAGCCGCGGCCCAAAGTCATTACGCCGGGTTTGGGATATAGGTTCCCCATGACCGCGTATTTATTATCTATCTAAATAGAATCACTTACCTCCGATGCCGCCTCTGATAGCCAGTCACTACAAATATCAGCTCCTCCCGGTGCCTCTGCTGGCAATTTTACATAAGGCCCCATGATTATGCGTGCAGCCAGATAGGACGGCATTTTGTAAACCCGATTCCTGCTTTCCAGAGAAAAATAACCGTTTGTGAAGGGAAATGTTTTTTTTTTTTTTTTTTTCTCCCTTTAAGAGTCTAAATTCAAAACAGTTTAGCATCCTTCATGGTGGCAAATGAGGTCAGCAGTGAGAGAGTATTCCTCTTTATGTTACTGGGGAAGCAATGCAACAAAGTACTTGTTTTTGCAACAGTGTTCAAAAGTATTTGTCCCCTTTTTTTTGTTTTTGTGATAGTTCACCAATCTAAATTTACACATAAGTCTAACTGAACTATTGCTGTTTGAAAATGCTGATTTTCAAAGGGACAGTATTATGTACCTTCCAGGCACATGTAGCAATATTATACTACAATGAAGAATCTATGTTAAATTCAGTTGTTTGAAAATGCTGTGTATATCAAATATGACTTAAAAGATATTTGACTTTGTAATTTAACGCCTTGAAAATGGGCCACTGCCTCTTTAAAATCTCCTGCTTTTTCTGAAACTCTCCCTTCAGGAAGACGTTTAATGTTTTAACCAGCATTTCGCTGGGCTCATATGATGAGCAATTAGCAAACACCCGGTGTTTGCTAATTGCTGCTGGCTAGTCTGAAGGAGCTTAGTGGGGGTGAGTCAGAGAGGAGGACTGCTGTGAGAGGCAAAAGCTCAGGAACTGCAGCTCCGAGGAGGAGCTTTGTCCTTGAAGGCGGAGCTAGGTCCAACCAGTTTTGAACAGCTGAACAGTTGCCATAGAGATTAAAGGATTTCTCAAACATGCATGAAAGAATCATGGCAACACTCCAGGAATGTTTTTGATGAGGGAATAACATTTTAACATGATGCGAAGCTCAAAAAAGTCAATTTTACACAATAGTGCACCTTTAAGACTGACAAAGAAGCAAAAAAATAAGAAGAAAACTGCAAAGGGGCAAATACTTTATCACAGCCCTGTGTGTTCCCATATGCTTATTCACTCTGCCATATCAGTCCCTAAAG
Source organism: Girardinus metallicus (assembly GCA_903067095.1). NCBI lineage: Eukaryota > Metazoa > Chordata > Actinopteri > Cyprinodontiformes > Poeciliidae > Girardinus > Girardinus metallicus. The sequence goes on from CAEGAE010053335.1 coordinate 53,370, forward strand.
TGTCCTTCGACTGTGTGTTTCCTTATTTGCACTGTTATTGTTGAGGCAATATGCGTTAAGGCAACAAATAAATGTATGATGACGAGTGATGCAGCTCCATGCCTATTCATGAAGGAACATATTCCGTGCTCAAAAGCATGTATGCACATAGGTATCGGCCCATTTGTCAAGCCAGGAGAGCTAATTATCTCATACTGTGCGATATTGTTTTTCGAGCCATGCATTTCATTTTGCAACATTAAAACACACGTGGCCGCGGCTTCACAAATGGTTTCCATGAGCATGAATGCATTAGGAAATTTTGGGAGGGGACGTCTTATTAGAACTCCGCAGGGAGATCAGCGTGCTGCGCCTCTCCTGGTTCGTCATTCATCTTCCAGCGCGAGGGCGGAGACAGCGCACCGGTGGGCAGTGACGCCTTCAGCCAACTTGGCAGGTTAATGAAGGTAATTTGATTTCATACATAATGGCCGCCCATGCAGCGCAGGGCTTAATTGCGCTCGGCGTCTGGTCGCGGTTCCGTGGCACTGGCCGAGGCCCGGCGTTATTTCCTGAAGGTTGTGCGCAGGCAAACTAGTTCCTGATTCAGGGGGAGACAGAAGCGACGGCTCGGGTTCGTCTGCTAATAGTTCATCCTCTCTCTGAGGCGGCTGGTCATATGCAGAAGGTGGCGGGACGCTTTTGGTGAATCAGGGCGGTTCATTACCACGTGGCAAACAAACACCTCAGTGGGCCGCTCAGAATCAGATCACGCTGTTACACCTTGATGTGATTTTTATCTAAGCTACTATTCTCATGAGGTGTTAAAAATAGCATTTACATTTCTGAAAATATTATTATTTTTACTATATTCATGTGTCTTATGTCATAATACAGGGTTCAATTGTTGTAGCATTTATTTTTGCTCTCTGCCACCTTTGGGTTTTGTTTTTGTTTTATTTATTTTTTTCTGTATGGACTCATCTAACACACAAGTTTACGCACCTATAGAGAGTGACGCCAGGACATCTTTGAATGCTTTTTTGCTATTATTTACTGTATTATTTACACATTTAGATGACTTAGAAGCCAAATGCTTTGGACCTTTAAAGTGCCACTGTACAGCACAGTCAAGCAATTATGTTATCTTCAGTTGTAACAAGTCATGTTTATATATATATATATATATATATATATA
>CAEGAE010053340.1:0-15793 GCA_903067095.1 Girardinus metallicus
CCTCATTCTTTGGGCACACAATGTTGCTAGATCCAATAGGAGGCTTGTACCAATTTGCTTAGTTAAATCCAGGTGGCGACTTTTATTTTGGCCAGGCAGTGTATAAAGACTGAAAATAAGGCAAGCAATAAGACAATTCTAATTACACTAAATACCTCAAATAATAATATCAAAAGGACCATGAAGGGCTAAACTACAGTAAACTAAAACATAAAGCTAAAGCAAAACCAACCCTAAAGCCCAGAGTCCTGACAATCCAGAAAAATAAAGTATGAACTCTAGGCTAAGTTCACAGGTAGATTTTCAAGTTATTTAATGTTTTTCAAGATATATAAAGTTGCATTGTTAAAAGGAAAATCTTAATCTTTAATGCACTGATTAGTTATTTAAAGCAATATTTTGTGGGTCTGACCTCTGTTTTGGAACACATGTTAAGAAGCGCTCTTCCTACCATAGCCAGTTAAGCTGATGCTTGTATTTCCACTTTGCGCTGAGTTTTGGAGAGATCCCAGAAAAATATCTAAGGCAGCTCAGCTCTCATCTCTGCTAAAAATAACGTGGCTGGTTCATTATTTACGGACAGACAAGATGAGACAGGCAGAAAGTCTGAAAACGAAACTCCACTGAGAATTTAATCAATTAAAAATAAAACGCACCCACATAGGCTTGGCTGCATCTGATTTGAATGCATTAATACTAAGTGATGTGCAAAGGTCTTCAGTCTTAAGTCAATTTATTTATAGTTCTTCAGGTTTTTTGGATTTTTGTTTAAAGGTTATTATTGAACTTTGAAAGATTTTTCACACAATTCTGGTAATTTAGCTTAATTAAGCCATTTGTGCAAAGGGAAAATACAAAGTTCTGAATCTTGAACATGATGCATTTGAGTATGTATTAAACTCTTTAAAGATCGAGCTGCACAATATTAAATGGAAATAGTAAAGGAAACATATTTTTTTTCCAGAAAAATTAGCTTTAACAGTTTAATTAATTGGGTTAAAAACTGATTTGCAGAGGCAGCCCTAGTCTTAATGCATCCTAAATTTCACCTGACATTTCACCCAACTGAATTATAAATTAATGCCTTCAGATGCTGTCTGCATCTGCTGTGCATCCATCACATTTTATGCATATTTCTTGCACATTAAAGGTATAAAGTTGCATTAAATGTGTCTCTTTTGCGAGTTTGAAGGTGTTTATCCCTCGGGGTAATTACACTTGGGGTTCGATTAGCTAAGGATGAGCTCTGTGCTGCCCCAAGAGCACAAATGGAGACAGCTGTGAACGTCAGACAGCGGGAAGAAGTTATTCATGCCCTCATCCTTTCATTGCTAATTTTAATGCAATCTTGACTCAATTACACAGTTTAGTCATTGACAGAAAATGTGGGAGACAGAATGAGTTGAGTTGAAGCCAACTTCACGCCCACTCTGCTACAAACACATGGTCTGCATCCAGGATCTTTGAATCACTTCCATGCTTCTCAGAGTGTGGCCTCATTGAGTTCTATCACTGAGATGGGCAGCAAATTATAGCAATGACTGGCAAGATTCACATGGAAATACTGTAAAAATATGTGATGAGTTTATCTAAAACATTAAGATTTTTGTGCCACACTGGAAGTGGTTTTAGCTTCACACACCGATTTTGACAGATCAGATCAATCAAAATCAGATGAAGATTTGTGGTGGTATGAACTTTGCATCCAACAATATAGCTATTAAAATATTTCTGTTTGAAATATTTTTAAGCTACCTGTCAAAAACAGCAGGTTTGGTGGTTCCCAGGTTATACTTGACACCTAAAAAAGATTTGGATTGTATAGCTTTCCTGAAATCCTTGTTTGTTTTTCAGAGCAGCAAGTTGGCCAGTGTCTGCAAAGACATACACAAATCTGTAATTCATAAATGGCTCCACCTTCGTGTGATGTTGTACAGCACCTGCTATCATACGGGCTTACTGCAGCTCTCTTTAACTGTAAAATGACTAGATACTTAAATGCCTCTCGCAGAGCTTCTGCTGACATGGCGGATATAAACTCTGCTGAAGGATTTTCTGTGATGGAACAAAAAGGAAAAACTGCTGCTTTGGGATTAAATGGGATGTAAAATGTTTGCTGGAACTAGCATTAAAATGTCAAAGGATAAGGCAGAGAGAATAAATCCAAAGCCAACAGTGAATGTATCAAACCACCATCCTCTGTCTGTGTTGTAACCTCTTATTTCCCCTCAGCTTGAACCTCGCTGCAGCTCTAAAATATCAACCTTTTTTAAAGTTTATACAACTTAGGTAGGCGGAAGTCTACCCAACAGGACATGCTGAACTTGCATGAGACACAATATTGAATACAAGCAGTATTTGTTATTGCAGTATTGATTTTCCAATAATGATTTTGGATCAACATGCTGTACAGTTGCTTTACCAGATGTGGTTGACGTGATGGGATTACATTATGAGGGATTAAAACTTGACAAACCACCACAGCAAGTAAATTATGAACATTGTATTGTTATACTCTACTTTTAAATCAAAATGTTGTCGGTTCGGCAAGGTAGTCTGAGACTGGTAGTCCTTCGGTTCTTGAACATCTTAACCAGCAACAGAAGGATGGTGTAGGATGGAAGGCCAGAACTCCTCAGGTCATGGTTTGCAACCATATGGACTGTTCCATTCAGATTAGGGGTCAGATTTTGCCTCAAGCTGAAAAGGTCAAGTATCTTGGAGTGTTGTTCATGATTACTGCTAGGAGGGAACAAGTGATGAATATATGGACAAAGACTTCATCTGCACCACTGTGTTGATCAGTTGTGTGAAGAAACACCTGAACCAACAAGGAAAACTCTTGACTTTTGCTGTCCATCTTTGCTCCTGCTCTTATCTATGATTAGAAGATATGGATCTCTGAATGGAGATTCCTTTTTTGGGTGGCTGGGTCACCCTAAGATAGTGACACAGTAGAGCCTCCAAGGAGGCTCACAGTAGAGCTTCTCTGCTTCAATAGGAGCAGTCGAGGTTATTTAAAAAAATGATTAGCATCCCTCTTGGGCACCTTCAATTGGATTTGTATATAGTATTCATGAAATATAGTGCAACATATCACACTACATACATATGAGGCCATACATATGAGTTTCTGTAGGATTTATTGTTTCCAAAAACAAATCTCCACAAATAAAGTGGTTATCTTAAATAAACTCATACCTTGCCCTTGATTGTTTTCATCCAGAGTGGTTTGCAAAAGGCTAGATTAATAGTTGTTTTCTTCTTTTTCTTGATAAGATTCATTCATTGTTCAGCTCCTCACATTTCAATTTAGTTCCAGTTAACTGTTGTTAAGCTTACAGACAAATGTAAGTTTATAAAACTATTTGACATTGTCAGGATTACAACATATACCTGATGTTAATATATATATTGTTGATTGTTTTTTACAGAAGTTATCAAAGTGGCACAATCTGATTAAAATCTATCCAGACATTTTCTAAATCTTCTGCCATATATTTATGTGTAGGGGTTGTATTTGGAAATGGCAAATTTGTGAATCCAATTCGGATGTTTTCTGCAGTTACACAAGTTGTCGGTTAAGCTTTGTAAAAATTAGATGTTTTATGCAATTAAGTTACTTCTAAAATTAGCAGACATCATCATTTGATATATATTCTGCGCTATGGAATAAGTAGAATAAGCAAATTTAATTTTTTTTATTAAGCTATGAGAATTATAAGCAGAGAAGTAAAAGGCTCCTCTATGCTAAAAGTCTGATTCACCGAGCAGGGTTTGAATGTAAAATGAGCAAATCAGAGTTTGGAAATCCTTATCTCCGTCCCCCGCAAAGAAAGGTTTGCTTCTCAAACCAACAAATTTCCTCTTTTTACACTGATGCAGTTTTTCCATGTTGAAATGTATTATGCATGTATTTGGTGTGATGCCCATTGTTATGGAAATGTATTTAGATTGCAGCCAGGGCAAAAGCTTGATTCTGGAAGACCAACACTATTTATAACATGCTGCTAGACCAAGTGTGGACAAAGCAACCAATTGTACTGCTGGCCTTACAAAAAAGAGAAAAGAATGATTTATCATCTTTTCAAGTGAATTATCTGACATTGTCACTAAAGATTTGTTATTCAGAAATAAATCAAAGAAACTCTTCTGTTAAAGAATTTTCTTGATTAGTTTTAACTAAAGTGTGAACATTTTCAGTAGGAATGTTTTTTTTTTACTCAAATATCTAGCACATTACAATGAAAACTGTCAGAACCATATAGAAAACTTAGTCTGGTAAAGTTTACAAATTTTGAAAATGTAACAACTTCCATCAAAGTGGACGGAGCCAATAGATACTGAGGTGGATGGCCAACCATGGTGATGAGCAGGGATGTGGTCAGGACGAACGGATCCCTCTAGCAAATTTTTTTTTTTTTTAACAACTTTTTTTTTTTTAGCAACAACGCTAAGAACTTTTTTGTGTTATTGGAGACTTTGGTGATGACACATAAAGCACCCGTTCTGACTGGGCGAGCAGCAAGTTCTGCTGTGAGTCCTACCTGCTTCCTAAGCTCTACAATCAGTCTCACACACTCGTCTTGTATCAAAACCGCCAGCAATCGAGTAGATAGAAGCCACATTCCACTTCTTGTTCACAATGAAAATGAATCGCGCGTGGAAAGCTGAAAAAGGCTGTCGATCAATGCTTAGCCACACTCAAAATACCAACTACTGACTCGTCATGAGGGGTTTTATACCCAAATGCAGGGATGTGACAGACATGAACCAAGCTGTACATTTGTAACCAATGTGGAACATTTGACTGCAGTAACCACGGTTCACTTAAAGAGGGCAGCACTAAGATGGTTTTAGGCCAAATATTGCAGTGTTAAGCAAATTTGAACAAAAAGCACAATATGCCACCTGTAACCTGCTCTTCCCTAGAGCGCCCTAATTAGGGGCAAGAGCATTTGTTTCGAGAGACTGTAGGGCGCAGCTCCAATTTATATAGATAATCTGCATAAAAAGTTGGCTTGGGCTTCAGTTGGTCTTTAAATATTCCATGGAATCTTTTTTTTTTTTTTTTTTTTAAATGCCACTGTAAACCTAATTCCTCCTTGATGCAGTGAGATGCTCTTATCTCGGTTCTTAAGTCTTTAAAGTCTTGAGATACTTCTGCAAAACAAAGCGATTGTGGTGTAATAACTTATATCTGAGGTAACAAGGGTTTTGATCTAATGAGAAAAGAGTGCAAAATGGTCGCTTTTTACTGACCTTACTGGTGCTATTTGCTTTGCGAGTCAGACACCGAGAGAAGCAGAGTAGATCGTGGGCACAAAGGATGGGCAAAAATGGAGCTAGTGTTGCTTGAATATGCACAAAATTAATGCATGGCTTTAGTCAGAGGTATTTTCTTGCCCCTCCATTATGTACAGTGGCAGATTTCTGTTTACCTTCAGCTGGTCAAAATTGCTCATGCTGTCATTCTTCCAGTGTCCACCCCCTCACCCCTCCCCTGTTGCTGGTTTGCAGCTCATTTAGATTTGGTTATCACTCTCCTTCCTCTCTGAGAGCCGGGGAGTCTCTCCTTCTTACTGATGCAATAGAAACCCCTGCAGCAGAGCACTGCTGAGCTCATGTGGGTGAGGGTGTGTGTCTGTTTAATAAATAGTCCCCGGTTATTTTCCTATTGATGTTACTCTGCTTTCTCTGGCTCACTAAATTCACACCAACAGTGATGGTGCTTTTTGTGCATAAACACATATGTTATCAAATCGTTGCGTTGTAACGACTATGCGCTCACGTTAATGCATGCATGGACCTGCAGTGGCCATGGAAACTGAAGGTAGATGGATTATGCAAATATTGCAAGAGCGTTTTAAGACTCGCATTCACGTGTTCTCCTGCATCCTGAGGCGAGCGGTGGGGATTGTCAGCTTGTCCACAGGGGTGAACAGATTCAAACAGGCGCCTGTAACTGCTGCTGACAGCGTCAAAGACACAATAGAGCAAAGTGCTGCATAATTCTCTCCCTTTCTTCTCTCCCAGCCGCACTTGGGCAAACATTAGTGCTCCATTTTTAACATCTCTATTCTTTCCATCTGGAGTGGCTGAAGTAATCACAGCCTATTGTCTTCTGTCTGCCTACGTATTCAATTCAGAGGAATTTACAAAACTGTGAGCTCAGATAAGGGAAAGCATCACCAGTATTCTGCTTATTCACCAGTCTTCTTCATGTTGGAGTAAACCCTGAAGGAGGCGGCTGTTTGATTTTTTTTTTACTGCTTGTTGCAGTAAAAATGACACAGCAGAGTAATCATTCGGGATTAAAATACTTTGCTTCTCAAAAGTGGTGACAAGAAGGACTTTTTCGTTTGGAGACCCTCATTGCAATACCATTTCATGTGATGCAGAGCATTTAAGCCTTATTGTCACTGTAAATTTGAGATGCAGCTGAATAAAGACATTTTATGTTTACCAAGCTGCGATAGTTTGAATTCTAATTTAAATGACAAGTAGAGCATTTTTATCTCATTATTGTGCCTTAATCTCTGTTTGGGAATCACCTTCCCAGCTATACATAAAACCACAACAATTACCATCAGGAGTTTGAGGATGCATCCTGTTTTTGAAATAAGATTATATAAAGTTTGGGGTTCGCAAGAATAATGGTGTAAACCCCCACTCCCTTCCCATGGTGGGAAGTGCCAAAAGGACAATATTATTAGGTTCACAAGAACAAGATGAGATTTTAGCAACAATTTTATTATTCTATTTTTATTTATTTATTTTTATTAAGAATAAAGATTAAGAATAAAAATTTAGAGTAGAGTCCGTATATTCTTGCAGATGTCTTTTAGTTAAGACTTAATATTGTAAGTCATCTTACTTGCAAAACATTTGAACTTCAAGGATCTACACTCAACCTTTGCCCTAAAAACTGCCAACAATTCACCCCAATTTCTACATTTTATCTTTACATCTGATACTGATATTAATAAGAGCTCACCATGTAGGCTCAAACTTTTAGTTTCAAGCACCACATGAAAACAAACCACTTGGGAAAATCCTGGATTGAATAAGCTTTTGTGTCCTTGCTTTTATTCTTACCAGTAGTTATTTTACAGTTCCATTTAGTAGCACAAATTTCAGTGTAAAGTGGCAAAACACCACAGGGGTTGTGGTGATTTTGTGAAAGGCTTTTGGATGTGTTATTTTTTTAATGTCAACTGTCAGTTAGGATTTCACATGATTTTTTTTTTATCATCATCATGGAACAATTCCAGCTAGAAGCAATGAGACATTGATATTTTTAGAGGGTTTTGTTTTATCTGTTCCCCCCACCCCTTTTAATGTTCCAGCACACCAACTAATGGTTCATTCTGTTCATTTTTGTACTTTCATACATTATTATTAAGACCATGGTCTATAAGCTTTAGAAAGATTCATTCTTTAATAGCCAAAGCTGGTAGTTTGCTTATAAAAGAGACTTTGGTGGATGATGTTGTGACTGAAAATCTGCACATCCTTTATAAGAAGTCAGTTTTTATTGCTATCTCTTGCTAAATTGGTCTCTGCTTCCATGCGAACATATAAAGATGCACAAGATTGCTTTTTCTCATGCTCTCCACATACACACAGTCCCCCCCACTTCCACACTCTTAAAGGAGCCACATGCCCTTATGTTGTTGTGTTAGTCGCTTTATCAGACCTTTTACTTAACTTAATCAGGTAGACTCAAAACTGTGGACTAGATTGCCAATCTGACATAATTCTGTGACTCCCTCTCTTTGAATGAGATTTCTGCCATCCTAAAACAGACCACTTCCATCAGAGCAGAGACCGTTAATCACAGGATGAAGCTTTGTATTAATTAGCATAGACCCTTCCTGTAATCCTCTGTTTCATTCCACTGGGTAGGATCATGATGTGCTATGACACCAACCACTCAAGACATTACTGCTGATGACTCCAGACATAGCTAGTGCTTTTCAAAAGCACCCCAGCAGTGGCTCTGTGTTCTTATTTTCTAAAAATAGGCCCATATTCTGTTTTAGACTATGGGCCTAAAACAAACTGTGAGGAGCTGAGTCTAGCAGGAAGTGAGAGATGGGAACAGCAATAAGAATCAAGCCAGTTATTAAAAATAAATGGACCTTGCAGACTCCTGGGTTTACAATGATTCACTTTATTAGGATGATTAGTGTCTCCAACCAGAAGTCAGTCAATGGGAATTTTAACCATGAAACAAGACATCTCAGCTGATTGAGACACTTTATTGATCCCACATTGAGGGAATTCATGTCATGGCAGCAAAAAAGGGACGTAAAAAAAACAATAAAATATAATTTAAGATATGAGACTGAAAGCTATGCACAATGTAAAAAACAAAAACTGTGATATTACACTATGTAAATTGTAAAATAGCTGAAAAAGTATGGTATTTCACAACACCAATACAATGATAGTTGCATAGATGAGAGGTTAGGGAGGCAATAATGCTAAGTAGTACAAATCAACTAGTTATTGATTGGTACTATGAATGATCTGCAGTATCTTTCCTTCTTATGATGTGGGGTGTAGCAATCTGCTTCTGAAGAAGTTCCTTAAGACAAAAGAAAACAAATTGATCTGATAAAGTCTTCAAGTCATCAGAGGACCTAAAGTTTCATTACTATTACTAAATGCAAAATTTGGATTTGTGCACATAGATTAGGAAACAGGGCTCCTTTAGATGACAATCAAACAGAACCAATCAAAGGGGATCTGAAGATGAAAACATGACCAGTTAATGGTCCAGAAGATCAGTGGTCAGAATAAACTAGTCAGATTCTCCATTTGGTCTCCATCTTTGTTTAGCTTCTCTCATCTATATCTTTGTATTAGGTTTTTCTCAATCTCCAAATTTTAAGGACTGTTTCTGATTTCACTTGCATTGCAATAGGAAACTTATCATTTTAACTGCCCCACTGATAAATATTTTACTAGTAAATTGAAATCTACATAAAACACACACTGTTTATTTGTTGTTTTTTACAATCACTTCAGATGACCTTGCAGACTGATTCGTAGATTATTGAATTTAAAATGCTGCTTGAGCCTGTTTATCTTTCCCTAGACATGTTGAGGGACAGGAAATTTCTCCACAAACTCCAAACTTATTGGTTACTTAAAAAAAAAAAAAACGGCAACTGAGTCCTACATCTCCTTGGTTCTCTATGCTGTGAACAAGAGAAAGTGAGGAAATGCATTAGTGAACATTTTGAAGTAGCTCTACATTGATGCTAAGTTGAGGGAGAGAAAATGTTAGGCTGCAACAACAGGGAATCTGATCCCATCTGTTCAGCTCCATTACAACATCATGGCAAGTTGATGTTCTCCTCTGACAGGAACACACAGACGGGACGGTGTGTTTGTATCAGTGATGTCCAGTTGGATGGGCATGTTTTAGATCTTCTGTGTATTGACACAGGAATGTCTGCTCACTAATGGCTCTGCCGCTGCTGTTTGCCTTCTTATGGACACAAATTCAACGACGTGAGATCAGGAAGAGTGTGTCTGTTATAGTCTTTTCTGTTGTGGTTTGGTGCATTAAAAAAAAAAAAAAGAAGACTCAACCAGATATCGGTCAGCCAATGTCCTTGGCTCTGATCAGTGATTGGCAGGTTAAGGAGTTAAAATTTAGTTCATTTTTTTTCATCAACTCCCACTATTTTAACTCCATAAACAGCATGTTTATGGAGTTTTCAGCAACTTTTTGAGTTGCTGAAAACCTGATGTTACGAAGTTGCACATTGATAGAAGCAAGAATAATCTCACAAATGTATCACTTTATCTGGAATTCAACCTGTATGAAATTATATTCTCATGTATTTTAAATGATTAAAATATTCTGAAAGGCAGGTCAGACCTCAGAAAACTGGAAATTAGTGTCAGTCAGGAAGAACCTGATTGGTGCCTCTTGTGTTTTAATTGAATCTCAATCTATTAAGAAAAACAAAAAATGACTGAACTCATTATTTGCAAAACAAGTTGTCTCATCTTGAAGCAGTTTACAGTACTTGTGGGGTCCTTTTAAAGGATGTGACTGGAACAGGTTCCATGTAAAAAAGGCTTCTCAGCCCTAATGGCAGTGTTTTTGTCCCAGTGAGATGTATCGTCTCTAACTCATTCATATGACTGCTGCCGCGGCCCTTGAGCTATTCGGCTGTTGATATGATGCTTGGTGGAAAATCTCTATTCCCCAGCTTAACGAGGAGAACCACATAAGTGTTTTCTTCGTCTAAAAGGCTTAAGAGTCCGAAGACTGCAGGCTTCCCCAAATGGCACTGTGCTGAGGCATGTGGCCAGAATCACTCATTGGCGCTTGACTGCCATCTGCCAACACTGCCAGGTCTTTTGAGCAGCAATCAGATGGTTGAACTTGTAAGAAATATACTTTTCAGATAAAACATTCAAAGAATATCCTTTCATAAAGAGTTGGTCAAAGGTTTTGAAAGGTTAGGTCCATGTCTACTCAAGACTAAGTGTGACTTGCATTTGTATTCAGTATCCTTTACTCCAAGTAAAATTAAATGTTAAATAAAAGGCATTAGTTGTTTATTAGTTTGATTTTTAATATAAATGCATTTATTTGGAGAACAAATATATTAGAGAATGAACAAAAATATGATAAAATCCCAATAGAATACTCTGAAATTTGTGGTAGTTGAATGACAAAATGGGAACAAGTTCAAGGACTGTGCATGTGTAGTTTCCCATAGGAATACCTAGAAAGGAATTTGAACAAGAACATTCTCCTCTCACTTAAAAACAAGTGCCCTAGAGCAAGTCTATTAACCTGAAGCTGCTCTGCAAAAATTGGAGGTCTTTGATCTAAATCAGGAAGCTTGTGTGTGGACGTGTCATGTTTTCTGCTTGGCTCCTTCACCTGCCTTTCCTCCCTCAGGATGTTGTAAAGATGCTTAGCCTGTCCACTCGCATCACACAGCAAACGTCTCATTACAAACGCCTCTTCATATGACATGACACAGAGGTGCACAGCAGAACATGCTGGTTGATGTTAGACTCTCAGATGCTCTGTGATTAGTGTCACAGGAAAGGAATGCCATGGTACGTCGAGGTAATCTCCGTGAAATCTCAATCAGGGGGCGTGGCCGGTGGGAGGCGGTTGGCATGTTACAGCTGTGCACAGCTGTCTCTATCAATCAAGTCTGTTTTAGCTGCTGAGAATCCTTTATCTGAATAGTTGCCTGACTGTTTCAGAGAGAGGTGATAATGCAGTTATAAAAGGCTGAAGATGATGCCAGAGGGAGAGGTAAGGATCAGCAGAACACCATTCAATACAGTACTGTGTTAATTCACAATTTATTTTGGATTAATTTAGGGTTTAAATTGAACTGCCTCCTAGTGTGATAAAAGATCATGTTTAAATTGGTTTCTTTGCTCAGTTGTCTTTTAGGTGTTGATGCATAACTGGTCCAAAAACTGAATGTTGCAGAGGTCAGAGTTAGTGGCCTAACAAAAAAGGTTACTCCTAAAATGATCAGCTACTTCACTGAATGGGAAAAAGAACCCACAGTTCAGAGAAAATGGGTTTAAAGAACTTTAAAAAGCCTCAAACTGTGGATCAGGATTTGTGTATTTGATCTGGCTTCATGGATTTAACATTTACAAAAAGTAGGAATGTCTCCAAATTCTATCCAGAATTTACAGGAATTGATTGTGTATATGAAACTTCACATTGCTTTTAACCACAAAACTTTGCACTAATGCTACTTAAGTTGTATTAAAAAATTATGTACAGTGTAGATTGTGTGTGTTTTTTTTTTTTTTTTACAGTAACACAGTAAACTGATCTCATCAGGCTATTGAGTTTCTCCCCTCTTGCCTATTTTCTATTCAATAGTTCTTTGTTAAAGTTGTCCTGGATGGCATCATTGGAATATTTCTGCATGTAAATGTTGGTTAAGTTACGGTTTCATCTTTTCCTGTATTATTTTGATTAAAGATTTTTATGGAAGAATTCATGCCATTCCCCACCTCTGACCATAAACACAAAAATCAAGGTTTATACATCTCTTTTTTTAAATTTTATTTTCCAGGGTATTTACACTTGCAAAATACAAAGTACGACTTGTTGTAATTGAAGACTGAGCCGATTATAAAAGATCAGTAATAATTTGTTTTTATTGTCTAGTTATTATAAGCAGGGATGTATAAAACATTTGTTTCATTAGTGTTGCTTCTAAAATCCTGGGCTGCCCTAAAAATTGGGGAGTTTGTATTTAGTCCAGGAAAAAAAATGTTCCAAAGATTAAGAAGTCGAATGAACAAACTCCAGAACAGGAAGCTCAGCAGTGAGCTCTATATAATCCTGTTTGGCACAGTTGCTGCAGGACTCTTGGTAATTACAACAGCAATGACAGTGAGCCAACAATGTCACCCTGACAGGCTGATGGAAGAAAAGAAAAGTTTATTACCCTACTGATTATTATCAGACTACCTTTACAGTTGGAGATGTTGCTCTTTTTCCAACCTCAGTTTGGTTTTTCAGCACTGAAGTAATGAGGTGGAAAAGGAAAAATTATGAGTAGGAGAAAACCACATTTTCAGTCTTACCTTTGGGTTAATTTATTATCAAATGCGTTGTCAATAATTTTATTTTTCTTGGTTTTTACATGATTGGAAGCGATATATTCAACTGAATGTGAAACTATTATGGAAAAGCAAAAGCTGAATAAAGTTTGTTGGCACCACTGGCTCAATTAAGTTCAAAAATATTTTATCCATTCCAAAGGTATATTAGGTGTTGTAGTAACTCATCATTCAAGTATCTTCAGAGAGTCATTGCAGATGGTAATGAAGTGGACAGGAAGGATGTCTGGTAGAACTGACTTCCAATAAACCTGAAGAAGCATCTGACTGAATTTTGTTGCTGTATTGACGATCTCACGACTGTCATGGCATGCTAACGGCTCACTATCTAGGGAGCAGAGACAATATTTTACAGTAACGTGTCCTGAATGTCACCATCAGGTGTTAGCAAGCACTTCTAATCCACCTCATTTACTTTTGACACTCCTCTTCAAATCTCTGTTTTGCCGAATGGTTAGATGTTGGAGTCGGGGATATGATTAATAGGAGAGATAGTTTGAACGTCATCCTTCTCTCTCTGCTCTTTGGTTCTGCTCTGTGTCTATGAAGCTTCCTTTCTTTAACTCTAGGATCCTGGGGTGGTAGTTCAGGTACAACTTAAGATTTTTAGACGCTAATTAGCTGCTAAAAAATAGTTTGTCGATGCAATGGTTATGTATCACAACTGTTCGAAAGTAAAAAAAAAAAAAAAAAGAGCAAAAATCCTTCTGGTTGCACAGCACCCAAAAACTGAGAGAATAATTGTCTAAAAATGTAATGCCAAACAGCAAAACCATTATAAACAAAAGTCTTAAAAGAATGAATTAGAACAAATCTAGCAGAGCTACTCCAACAGGCTTCCACCATGAGTGACGCAATATTCTAGAGAACAAATGTTCTAAGATAAAATTAAAACAAAGCAGATTTTGTCCCACTGGGACTTTAACCAATACTAAGATTGAACATTTGAAAACAAATGGGTGTTGTGAAATGTAAAATGGAAATGTTTGGATAGTAGACGCTATTGGTCTGTTTCTTCTCTAAAAGGTTCTAAGACATTAGACTGATTTGCCTCATACACCCCAAAACACAAGAACAACTTAAATTGAAATCTGTTGGATTCCACCCAAAAATTTAAATAAGGTCATTACTGGATCTTTCATCAAAGTTGTTAATTTGGCTGGATTGCACTGTAGTTATGCGTTGCTATTCAGTTTTATACAAAAAACCCTCCAAATAAAACGAGTACCGTCTACTGATTATTTTTCTTTTAATTCCAGCCAAAATCACATGTTGTAATAGCTTACTTTTGAAGGTTCACTGACTTTTATTTGGTGTAAAACTCAGTGAGTTTGAATGTGTGAAACATGTCAGTTGTGTACTTTCAGATGTCTTTGTTCACCACCTTATTTGCCTCTATGAAGGTTTATTTTCTGTTGGGCTCACTGTGTATTGCTTAATGTGTAAATTATGTAATCTGACCTTCTTCAAATTACATTAGGGCTGAAACGATTCCTCAAGTGATTCGAGTACCTCGATTATTAAAATTCCTCGAGGAAAACTGATCTGCCTCGTTATATTATGTGTTATCATGTAGCGTACCGTGTTCCGGCTGGGACTTTATTTCTCACTTCCGCCTGACTTGTTGACGAAAGCTAAGTGTTAGCAGCATAACGTCCAGTTTTCAAGTTCGGTCTGGGAGGATTTTGAGTCATGATAATGTCTGGGTTTTTGTCTTTTTCCGGGGGACCAATAAGCATCCTTAAAATGACGGCAGCGATACCTGGAATACGGCGGGATTATTTATATAGATAAACGGATAGACGGAACACTGCGGGCGGCTGTGCTTTAGATGCGTAGCTTTACTGAAAATACCGGAAAATAAATTTCATATCATCCCGGTCGCAACAAATGGGTGGCAAAGAGAATCATGAAGTTAGAGAGCTGGTAAACGTGAATGCAGATGTCAAATATGAGGGGCCGTTTAGGACAAAAACTGTTTTGTCTCTCACACACTACTAAAAACTCTTACACACACAAAATATTTAAATTGCACATATATCCTATGCACTATCCTATACACTATTAAAATGTCACACACATGCAATTTTTCTCACAAACATTCATAAAAGACTAAGATGGCACATATAAACTAATAAAATATAGACTCACCTTTGTATGTATGAGAAGGCCTCAATGTTTGTGTGCGAGTGATGTCACGGAAGAGGCGGGGCATCATTTGGAGATCAGGTCGCGCATGCGTCGATACGACAATGACGTCAGCTTCAAGTTGGTGTAAGCGGCGTTTAGCTCAAGGCTAATCCGATTTTTGAACGCTAATTTCGGCCAGCCGTTCTCTACCACTCCCTCCTCAAGTGCTCGGCGGTTCACTTAGGACTTATTCCAGCGTTAGAGCTGGAGTAAACGGCCTTAGAACCGGCGTTATAGCCGGCGTTAAAGCTGGAGTTAGCGGCCTTAGAACCGGGATAAGGCCGCTAACCTCCGAGTGAACCTCTGAGGAGGGAGCAGTAGAGAACGGCTGGCCGAAATTAGCGTTCATAAATCGGATCAACCTTGAGATAAATGCTGGTAACACCGGCGTCAGAGCCATAAGTGAACCTCCGAGCGCTTGAGGAGGAAGCGGAGCTAACGCCGGAGCTAACGCCGGAGTAAGGCGTTATAGCTGGCTCTAACGCCGGTTCTAAGGCCGCTTACTCCAGCTCTCACCCCGGAGTAAGCCCTCAGTGAACCTCCGAGCGCTTGAGGAGGGAGCGGGAGAGAACGGATGGCCGAAATTAGCGTTCATAAATCGGATTAGCCTTGAGCTAAACGCCGCTTACGCCACCTCCAGTATCCAGCATGAAGCTGACGTCATTGTCGTATCAACGCATGCGCGATCTGTTCTCCAAATGATGCCCCGCCTCTTCCGTGACATCACTCTCACATACAAACATCGAGTCCATCTCACACATACAAAAGGTGAGTCTATATTTTATTAGTTTATATGTGCAATCTTAGTCTTTTATGTATGCGTGTGAGAAAAAAAATTGTGTGACATTTTAATAGTATATATGTGCAATTTTAATATTTTGTGTGTGTGTGTGTGTGAGTTTTTAGTAGTGTGTGAGAGACAAAACATAGTTTTTGTCCTAAACGGCCCCTCATATTT
>CAEGAE010053349.1:0-46960 GCA_903067095.1 Girardinus metallicus
TCAGAATTAGCACTTGGCCAAGTATTATTATTATTTCTTGTATTTTATTGTATGTAATTTTATTTTCTTAATTGTGTGTCTCATACAACTGTTTGTCAATTTTAAGTCACTAAAGCCAGTTGTTCTTTAAATTCATCCAACTGCCTTTGTGTGTCATTTAGACACTCCACTGTGCTCCTGTAGCCGAATCTATTGGCCCATTCATCTAAAATATATAATGCCCTTCTCTACTGTGTTACACAAGTATGCCAAAATCTGGTGCATACTTTGCCATTGATTTAAAATTATTCAGAAAACATGGTAAGATTCTTTATACATGAAGGCCATTTCAGGAAAAAACAGTCTAAGTCAAATTGTTTATATATGTTGAGCATAGAGCCATGACAAAACTACAGGTTAGCTGCTCAGGCACAAGCTGTAAATGTGCAGAAATGAGCTGTAGTACTTTTATCTAAATTAAATCTATTTTAATGAAAAATCTACTTTTTAAAATTGAAAAAGGTCTTGAAAAGTTGTTTTTTTTTTAATGAAATATTAACATAGCAGAACTTTATTTTTTGCTTAATTGATATGGATCCATCACTGAAACGTCTGGGTCAGACAAGTAATTTTAAACAGTTTAGATTGCTTTTTTGTGGATCGTTCAGCTATATGAAAAAATTTTCAATATTGGCTGCTGATATCAATATAACTGTGTGAAGCCAAACCTGTGACCAAGATTATAATTCAATCAACAGTGCAGTAAAAAACAAAGATTTATCAGAGTTCTTCTGTGTTTCTGCAGAGAAAACCAACAGAAACAAGTAATTCAGCTTCTCTGGTGAAGTTTTCCTTAACTGAGGCTCCAAAAAGACCAAACAAGGGAATTGATCTCCATACATTTTTAATGAATACTAGACAATGTTTCATACAATCGCCATATCATCTTTTGTTATGATAGCACTCAAACTTAAATTACTAAGTGCAACATGTGGAGATGTCAAGGTGGAACACATTCTTTCCAAGGTTTGTATTCTAAAGATAAGATCATCTGTCCAGCTATGCCTCTCGCTTTTCATCTATAACTTTCTAAAACAAGCTTCAAGTCTCAAAATAAACAGCATAGAAAAACACAGAAATAATTTATCTTTTAACGACAATAGGAATTGTCTGTAAAAGGGGGAAAAAAATCTGAAAAATGTTTTGACTGACAGCCAGACTACAATTACCTACCTTTTTTGTTATTATTGAAATATTTGAATTAGTTGATAAAGTCACTTTGCTTAAACCTTCAGTGTAACTTTATCCCTGACCTGGTTTCATAATATTGTTTGTTCTCTAATAAAGCTGTATTTATGATTAGATTAAAAGCAGGTGTACTCAATGACTAATTAGGAGACTTAAAAGGACATTGGTCAGAATAAAGTATTTTGAATTCATATGCACACAACACTTTTTAGATTTTTATTTGTGAAGAATTTTGAAATCCGTGCATCCTTTTGCTTTCACTTCACAATTATGGACACTGTTAGAATCTGTAGCTCACTTTGACAGCTGTGTTCAAAGTGAGATACAGATGGCAGCAGCAACCAAAAAGCATTCAATCCATATCATAAAACTCTGAAGTAAGAATAAACGCATCGAGAAGATGGATGGATGGATGGATGGATGGATGGATGGATGACGGCTGGGTCGATGGACAGATTGAAAAAAATTCTTACCTAATTCAGAACTCTTGTCTATATGATTATATGAACAATTACTAAGGGATACAAATAATCTTTAACACCTTTAAAGTGAAAATCAATTATGGGGTATCTCCATCATTTCTCTGTTCTATTTCTGTCAAGCTTCCCATCTCTCACCATCAGTTTTTTATACCATCGTTATTGCCACTAACCCTCACTCGCCATGAACAGTAAATCCCTCTTTCTTTTTATTTTTACAGCATCCCTCCCTCTATCTCGGTTTTTCTTATTGTCCTTACACACTTTTATGTCAGCTCTTCAAACTTTTGTCCATATTTGCAATTGATAGGAGCATTCTACTGATTATTTACAGCATGGGGCAAAATAATTGCCAAAAATATCATAGCTACAGCTTGTAGGAAAAAGTAAAACGGTGTAAGATGCCATCAAAAATGGTCTTATGCCATTTGAAAGCCAAAACTACATTCTCTTTTGGGGCATCTGCGTATGCACTGACTTCTATCAGTCACACTTTCACAGGAAAACAGATACTGAGAAATCCAGCTTGATGATTTGGGCCAATTTGAATATTCTTTACTGGGTCAGTGCATTCAGATGAGGCTTCTAAACATGCTCATCAGACAGCCTTGGGGACTTTTTCTCCTCTCTTTTTCTCTCACACCACATCATAGATAAACACCCAAACAAAAAAAAAAACAGGAATGCTATTTTAGGGAGAGCTCTAAATGACCATCAGGGTGTTTTTGTGCGCCCTGAAGCACCCAGCTGTACCCATCCAGTCAGAGCTGCTTACCTACACAATTACAGGATGTTCTTTTCTTTCTTTCAGTACAGGTGATGTGGTACATTCATTTAAGGTAATCCAAACATTATATAAACCAATATTTTCCTTATGCTTTGGGTAACTTAAAAGATTGCCACCAGATTTTGAATGCAGATAAATGCTCATAAAGCCACCAAGCAGAAATAATGGAGTTGTTTTGATTACATAACATTAATATTTTCCATTCCTATTAGTTTCATTAAACATGGATACTAATCCATGTTTAGTGAAACCTTTAATGATATAGAGATTACATCTTTTTAAAGATCTGTTAAGAAGGTTGACTGGTTCTCATTCAAATCAGTGATTGCTGCCTCTCTGGGCTTGATATTTTCTTTAAAATACACAATCGACAGTTATTTACTAACTTTTTAGTTAAACAATATGGGATTTTTAGGTGCATATGCATTGGTGTTTACTTGATAACGTCTGCATCTGCTGCACAATGCAGATAACTCTTATAAACCTGACAAAGAGGTTCAACAGGCTCTAAAATATGTTACATGTCATTTAGTTATTGCAAGATACAGGTGGAGAAGAATGAATGGCTAAAGATTTGGATAGCCCATGGTTTCGATTCCTATGGAAACCATATTAGTCTATATGCCACATGAAATTATGTTCAGGATTTACGTACACGCGCCTCCTTTCCACACTACTGGAAATTGAACAGATGTCGTATACTTTGAGTCACATGTCCATGCTGAACACATGGTAAAACTTATTAAGCCTCCCATAACTCTCCAGCTGGTCAGTGAGGAAGGCCGCTACATCTACAAGAGCAGACTGATTTTTCTTTAAACAATAATTGCATAGTATAATTATCCTATTATAATATTATAGTGTACATTTTTTTTTTTTTTTCTGTGATAAACAAAAAGCAAAACAGGAGTGACTACATTGATCACTATCAAAACAATAACTACATTTCTCATGTGTCTATTCAATATTTTTTGCTTAGGCAATCCACCACTGCTTACATTTGTTTTTAAAAAAAAATCTGTGCCATGGTAACAAGACATCCAGTAACAGCAGTAACATGATTTTTTTGTCATTTAGTGGACTGATGCATGTTCAAAACTGAAAGAAGCTTTTAGCTCTGCAATATTTGAACAAACAATGAACCAATTTGTATCCATTTGGGGGATGTTGGACAACAAGAGACCTAAAGTAATTTTGGATGCCCTATGAATTGTTTACTGTAAGCAAAGTGATTCACTCCAATAAACCATATCTACCATCAGAAGAATGGTAGATATGGTTTATTAGATATGGTAACAGTTACTTTGATTTTTTTTCAGGTCTTAATCATTTTAATTGTCTCCATAGTTCAACTAAGGCTATGAAATGGAAGTAGGAAGGGATGAAACGGCGACCTAAAATGGAAAATAATCATGAATAATAATAATCTTTAGGACGTAACGCTTTTCTTAGCTACTTTGGTTTTACATATTTAGTTTTTCCTTACGTTTGCTTTCTAATGTGTGTAGTCTAATTGTAATGTTTTTCTTTTGTTTGGATTTTAGCCTTTTTGAGTTCTCTAAGTGGAAGAATCTAATGTGTCATGTATTGCTATTCTTCCAGGTGTACACTTTAGTGTTATTTTCTCATTTGTAATCATTCTTTCTTAGCACCTGTGCTGCCAAAATCCTCTGCAGCCAGGAATTACATGGTTACTGAGACTCAAAATAAATTTTTCTAAATTCAAAGGAATAAACATAAAACAGATGAAGTGACTAAGGGCTTTGGAAAATTGGAGAGCTGAATTGCTTTCAAGGAAACACATTTGCACTCTCATTCAGCTGAAGATCTAATGTGCTTTCAGAAGTCTTCCTTTTTAGGTATGACCTCGGAAAAGAACATTAGAGACCAGAGAGGAATTTCACATCTTAAAAGTCGCTTGATGAATATCAGGAATAAATGCAAAAGTCAAATCTTTTATGCAGTTTGGAACATGTAAGTATTCTGACCTCCAAACAATCTGAAATGGAGCAGTGATTGAGGAGAGACCCAGATGCAGCATAAAAAGTTAACACTGACAAACGTTCCTCCCTGACGTCTTTTGTTGTTAATGCTCCAATAAATGCTAAATAACAAGACATAGCAAATGTAAAAGTGGTATTAATGTGGGTATAGAAAACAGGGAAGAGTAGGTAAAATGCAAACCAAACAGTGATGTAAAATGACAAATGCACATGTTGTCACCACCACATTTTTAACACATGTGTAATACCATATTATGATCATAAGATAAAGTCTAGGCTTTAAGATATTTGCAATTTTAAGTTATTAAATAACCAATCAAGATCCAGTCAGTGTACTAGACCAAATAAAAGATCCTACTTTTGTTTTTTTAAGCAGATTTTCAAAATATCTTGTTTTTCATTGAAACTTTGCACCAAAGGTATTTTTCAACCTGCAACCTAGATTTTGTCATTCATATATACTTTACAGCTATTGATATGTATTCTTATTGACTTTGTTGGCTACAACTTTATAGACGCAACTCCAGCTCTGCACTATCCTCTAGCTGAATCAGTGAAGTACTGGGTAGTGCTGAGTATCTTTCACACCTGTCACACTGCCATGCACATTTTGACTATACATCTCAAAGTTTAAAATGAAAGTCTGAGCCAGTAACACACTAGAAAGGGACTTATTCCATCCAATCTAATAGACATTTAAAGATGCATATTTGGAAAGAAGCTAATAAATGTGAGTTTAATTCACAACTTTACAAAACACGAAAGGCCAAAGCCTTGGCAGGATTAAATAAATGAAACTAAAGCTACAATATATCATTCTTTACTCTTTTCTATCTGTCCTTCAGATTGTAAAGCACCTTAATTATTGCTAACAGAAGTTTCAGCATTGAAATGTCAATGGGATTGGAGCAAACATATAAAATTTGCGGATGTGCGTCTACAGTTTTTATGATGGCAGGAAACAAGTGTCCTACAAAAAGTAAAGAATCAAGAGAAAAGAAAATTGCTTCCTTTTCATTTTAGCCTTCTAGTTATCTGTTGTAGAAAGATTACAGTCTACAATAATTTAGAGGCCATGTTCTAGCACCTCATTATTTCAGTCATAATCATTTGGAAGAGGAATGAGTTTGTCGGGGGAAGACAGCAGGGAGACATACAGATGTTCAGATGGTAACCCAGGTGGTTTGCCCATTACCCAAACCGTTTTAAAAATACAGCAGGAGACACGGAAAGAAGAGCAGCCTTACAGTTCTGGATAACTGGAGCCTAGTTGAATGGACAAACTGAGTGGAACCACACAATCATAGTCGTGACGATTCAAAGCTTGGCTGTGTCATCAAACGTGATTTGAAATCTGGAATGTTTGGCAAAGGTTTTGTTAACCTTGTGTACTTTAAAAAGCAAAACATTAGAGAGGCAGCAATCAATCAGGAGACAGTATATTCCCTGTTCATAAACTATAATCTGTTATTGACAATCCATTGATTCTTACCACGATTTTTATGAGTGCATCAACCTTTTTTATGTCTTATAGCTCTTTGAAATCAAATTGGAATCAGTCTTACCAAACTGCTGAGATTGATGGGGTAATTCTCGGAATTCAGCATTACCTAGGGAAAAGCCTGATTGAGGCATCTAAAAGATATCATGACTACACTAAGGCTTAGCTTACGTTAGCATATTTGCTGTCGGACTAATAGTTTGTGTACTTCTAATATGTTTGAAGATTAATATATGTAAAACATTTTATTTTAGCTACTCTGTCCTTGCAGAGTAGAGCAGGGTGGAGCCCGTCACCAGGCCATCACAGGACAACACAGAGACACAAAGGGCAGTGAATATGCACACTGAGCTGAGGGCAGTTCAGTGACCTTAACCTTGGGTGTGTGAGTAAAATGAATAATTATAACACATTTTGAAATGTAAAAAAAAAGACATTTTAATCAAGGTTTAAATGAATATTTGTTGGTAATTATACAAAAAAAGTATTATGTTAAAAATGTCACATGCATATTTTGTGTACCAGGGTATAATTGGTTTAGCTTCATTATTGGAACCAGGTTACTTAAAAAATCGAAATGCATTTTAAATTAATTAAAACAAAAATGCAACAAAATAATACAATAAAAAATACTGATCATTAAGGTGGTTAGTTTTACAGATTATTTCTTTCATGAATATTTAATTCAAATACATTTTCAAAAATAGAACTGATTTACTAATTTACAATTAATATGAAAATTTTGACTGTAAACCGAGTCATGGTCATACATTTCCCTTTTCTATGAGGCAATAAAAATTTTCAAGTTTTTTCTAACACTCATAAACTAAGACAAACTAGTGTGTAATGTTTCTTAGAAATAAAAAAAAGAGGTAAAGGCAAGAAAGGAAAATGTTTGGATATATGAAAAGGGATTGATGAAGTAATAAATAAAGATGGGTAAAGAAGACCACAGTGCTTGAAACAATAAAGAACATTAATTTAGAACGAGAGAGTTTAACTATCTGGCTAACATGATTCGATGTGGCACACCAACATGCATACACACATTGTTACCATTTTTGTTTAAATAATCTGAGAAGCAAAAGATAACTATCAATTTCCAATTTCCAACACAAGTTCAGGGATAGGAACGGATCAGAGAATAGGCTGTCAATGAAGTTTGAGATACATGAACTTCTATAGAAGAATTTATAGTGTTTTGTTTCAGAAATGTATTAAATGTCTATTTAATCCTAATCCAGAGATTTTTTTGTGAGGCAGCTCTGAACCTATGTAGACCACATCATCAGATGTTGATCATTATCTCCTGAAAGAGCTCAAAGGAATCTCTAAGGGCAACATTCAAAACTTTTATCACTGTCATTAAGTTAGTGAATGTCAAATATGAAACTCCCTAAACATGTCGGGCAATTGTGTAATCTTAATTTGTTGGAAAAATCACTTTTTTTCATTTACTATGAAAAAATATTCAAAAAGAATATTTTTTTTTAATATTCTTTTTCAAGAATATTTAAAAAGAATGAGTGTAGTCTTTCTCTTTATATTAATTAAATATACATATATTTCTGATTTGTAGGGCTTCCAAATATTCATCTATCTATTTTCTTACACCTTTTTCCCTAGTTTCAGGTTTTGGGAGGGAAGGATGATCAAAATCTTTCTTTAGGGAAACATGAGATAGTGCTTTGTTTTTGGTCATCAATGGTTTCTGCATTACAGCTTCCCAATAGATGCTACTTTTGCCCATTCTCTTTCTTATTACTGAATCATGAATAATGACCTTAACTCAGGAAGGCCTGTGGAGCTTAAGATGTTATGGGTTCTTTTTGTGACCTTCTGGATGATTGGTTGACGCGCTCGTAGTCATTTTGGTAATTTGGCCATTCCAGGGAAGATTTACCACTGTTTCATGTTCTCTCTTTTTGTGAATACTGCCTCTCACAGTGGTTTGCGTTAGTCATAAAATCTAAAAAAAAAAAAAAATGTTTTTGCAACCCTTTCCAAACGGATCATTTTCAGTCTTTGACTTTATTTCTTACCATTTCTTTAATTTCTTAAGATTGGAGCATAATGTGAACCATTTTTAGATCTTTTACTATACTTGATGTTATTAGACAGGTTCTATTTCAGCATTTGCTGCTTCTAGATGTCTGAGATTAAAGTGTGGAGTTATCACATTCCCCAAAAATGTGGCTAAAGACAGCTGATTCATAAGTTAACATATTACTTGTTCTCTTAGAACCTGGTTAGTTTGGATAGCATTTTTTTATTTACTTATCTGACAACTAAGCATGCTCTTGGTTCTTATAGCTTTGTCAGTTTTGTGAAAACGAACACAAAACCCCAATTTTACAATATTTGTGAAACTTTATTAATATACGCAATTGAAAGTTACCTCCAGGTATGCAACAGAAATATGACAGAAAGGCCTGTTGTTATGAGTTTAGATGTGATCTGTATCTATTTAGTTTGTGTATTCCCTTCCCTCCACCTTCCTTCCCACAGATTGGCCACTGACTGGGTGTATCAAGGTGAGATATGTGCATTGGAAGGTGTGAGAACCGGTCAAAATATAAATTTGTGGGTGACAACGCACACTCACACATTGAGTTTGAAGTTGGAAATTTAATGAACCTCTCTACTACAAAGTGGAAAGAAAACAGCCCAGATGTTGTGGATGAGGATGCTGCTGCTGATGATGATGATGATGGAATGGAGCTTAGTAGAGAATTGCAAACCCATGCATGCGCATCAATTTACACATGAATTAACCAAAGCCAAATGTGCAGAAGGTACATGTATGTAAGCAGACGTGTACACAGGGTTTGAAAATAACTACTTGTGATAATTATTTGCCCTTGTATAAATTAGTTAAGACCAAACTAATTCAAACTGTCCATGTAGAGAGTCAGAAAGCATGCAATAGAAAACTAAACCATATTTTTTCAGTTAATTTGATAACTCCTTAGTGAACACATCACAACATAAGAAGCTGCTAAAATATCAAATTCTAGTCAAACTTGTAGCTTCCCACAAGGATGATTCCAATGAATAAAATATTATCTTTCGTTTGAATTAAAACAAATACAACGCTATTTAACCTAAAATAATCCAAAGTGACTCTAATTCAAACCTACCTTTAAAAAGCATGGCAGTACAAATATAAAATCCAACCGAACAGGGACCCCAAAACTTGTGGCACCGCATTCTGACGCTGTTCACTGAACTCCGCTGCCCGGCCGTGGGCTCTCCGCGTCAGATCCTCGAGGATGGCGCTGCGGCTCTCCGGTGGAATGAACGAGAGGCAGAGAAGAGACAAAGAGGAGGAGGAGGATAAGGGAAGAGAGTGTGAGGAGGGGGGAAAGGGCTGACAGACGGCAGAGTGGAGTTCAGAATGGCGCCGTCACGCAGCACCAGATACCGATTCACTCACACACACAAGTCTGTCTCTTTGCAGTCGTGCTTTTGTGAAAAACACGCAAAACTTTGAAGTGAAGAGAGAAAAATAGATTTATGTTACTGCTAGTGATTGCACTCACTTTTTTTTACAGGGAAAAAAATATTTGAAGCCTTGCTTTGATTATTATTATTATTATTATTTTGTAATTTCGGTTTACAATTAATGAAAGTTCAGCCTCATAAAACCATTAAAAACGATTTCTAAAATGAATTCCTAAAGAAGATAGCTGTTTCTGTAGTGTTGTGTCTAAAGATATTAATGGAAAGTTGAGTGGAGGGAAAAAAAAGTGGTTGAGGACTGCAAAGCAAAACCCATCCAAGAGATGGAGATCCTTAAAGGCTTGGCTGCAACTGGAAACGATTCCCCTTTCAGATTTAAGTAAGTTTTATAATACTTTTGGAAATTAAGGTCCCAGAAGCTGGAGAAAGAGTAGAAAGGCACAGAGTCTAAGTTCATTTTTAAATTAAAATTTTAAATCCATTCTTTGAACATGCCTCTATTTCTAAAATGATTCATCACATTTGGCAAAGCTACCTAGGATTCTGACTGCCTAAAAATTTTAGCTTAAATTGCTCCACATCTGCCTTACCATTTATTCTTTAATGGGGTAATTATCTGTATTTCCTTTGCACCACAAGACATCTTACAGTTTTCTTTTGATTTTACACCATTATCGCACTAAGAGGCACCAAGACACATATTAGACATAGAAGCATATAAATTACTTTAATGGGCTTACACATTTGGATTTTCTTTGTAGTTCCAGCTGAAGAGAGCCCCCCCAATGTTTCCTTTTGGTTCCTTCTAAAGGACTATATTGCCAAAGTAACAAAAGAGCTCACTAGAAACAAGTATACAATCTCGTACTCAGAATATTTAAATGTGCAACAGAATAAATTATTCACCTGCTGAACATCGGAAAATCTTTTTAAGGTCAGGAAGACAATGACAACTTAGAGAAGTCTGAGCAAAGACTGGAACCTGTCACATTCTGTCTGGAACACAATGACACTCCAACAAAGAGAGTCTAGTGTTTTATCTGCACATTAAATTTAATGAAGGAATGCAGTAAAAACCCTTGTTTGTCATAAAATAGTAGCTATAAAATGTAAATTGTTAGTCAAAGTTGTCCTCAGTGCATGATGGAACTTTGCATGCAATGGCTGCAGCTTTTCACCGATATTGTTTATGGTGTTCATGGACAGGATCTTAAGAAGTAGTGAAGAGGATGGTGTCTTTTTGGAAAACTCATATTTTTTTATAGATGATGTGGTTCTGTTGGTGTATTAAAAATATGAAATTCAGCTCGCACTGGAGAAGTCAGCAACTGAGAAGCCCCTGGTTGAGAATCAGTTCATATAAGGTTGGGCTTATGTTTCTCAAGTAGGAAATAAAAGCTCCATCTAGGTAGAGGTTGAGCCTCTACCTAGATGGAAGATTTTTATTACTGACGGAGCAGCAAATGGATAGACAGAAAATAAGAGGCCTTGTCTGCAGCATTACTCTGTGTTGGGTTGAAGGAGTTGAGCCAATATGTCTGTATTCATGTCTTATTCCGCCCATCTTTATAAGAAATTAACATGAGCAAAAGAACCTAATCTCTGATGTGGATGAAATAGGCTGATTGAACTCAAACTTTATTCACTACGCTTTCTCATTAAAAAAACAAAGTTGAGATGTAGCAGTGTCTGCTCCCAGGTGCTTTCTTATGAAGGTTTTCCACCAAGTGGAGACTCTGGAGACCCAGAACTTGCTGGACTGAGCATTGATGGGAAGAAATGTCTGGGTTGCCCTCCTAGAACTTTTACCTCTGCTTCTCTATCTCGAACAAGCTCAAGACGACGTATGGATGGACAGATGGATGGGTGGATGGACATTTTATATAGTCTAAATATTTCCTAGTGTATTCTTTTACTTGTTCTTCACCAAGGTTTGCTTAAATTATGAGATATTTCAACCAAAGGTGTCCTCCATCACATTTCTACTCTCTATTTATTAGATTTTTTTCTCTAAACACAATCTAATCAGTAGCAAATTTTAGTCAAGTTAAATAATATGTTGCATGTATTTTGTTTTGACTGAAAAATGTTTTGTAGAAAACAAATCAAATGACAATTTTCCTGTCAAAAACAAATCAAAGTGTGTTGAGTGAAAAGGTCAGAGTTGAAATCAGGTTGGCGCTGCAAACCTTTAACTGGTGGTGCTCAGCTGCCTGGAACCAGGAGAGAACAGATTGTGCAGCTCTCTGCAGTTTGTTTCTTGACTAATTGGCTTCATCGTGCTTGTTAATTAATCAAAACAGCCTCCATTCTGCAATGAAAACAAATGTATTTTACATAGTAACTGCATATGTTCAACACAGTCTGAAATAAGCCCAATTTAAACGGCAAAGAACCATTTCATGTACACTTAGCATGTTGGTAAACAAATAGTATGTAATGAGTTTATTATGGTGAGGTAAGAGTGTTGCAGCACTGAATGCCTTTACTGCAGAGACGTGCTATAATTATATTGGCACCACATGCAGTACAGAATAATTATTTGCCGTTAAGAGTAAAACACTTATAACAGCTACCCTTGTTATTCATTTAATCAAAAAACCTGAATGAACTAAAAGTGTGTGAAAGATTATTTTGACAATTCTGTTGATTTGTATTAAAAAATAACAGAAAAGAAAAAAGAAAAGGAGAGAGAGAGAGAGAGAAAACTCCATTCTCCATAAGTTCTGTGTAATGGGCAGAATTAGTGTCTCCAGTTCATAAAGCAAGCAGCCATCACCAGCCGACCCTGCTTGTCGCACAGCTGTCGACTGTTTTTCTATAAACGTGCCATGTGTCGCTTTGCAATTTCCCACTTCCTGGTGTTACAATGAGGTTCATCAACTGCATTTTTGTTGTATTTGTCTCCTTTTTGTGCCAAGCTGGCTCATAATCAAGTGACCTATTTATTCCAGTCCATAAATAATTTCAGATGAAAATAGGGCCCCACAGGCAGGGAGCAAGAATACTGACTATTCTTCCAAATGTTCTGTCTATCCATCTCCATGTTGCCACTCTTCCCAGCAGAAAAGGGAGTTTTATCTAAAATGATGTGTTGAGTCTGTGGTATCTAATTCATTCATATCCATGTATTTTGTCTTACCTTACAGTTTCCTCAAGCATAAATAAGTATCATAGGACATGTGTTTAACTAACTTCAATTTGTGCATAATTTCACTTCAGACTGTAAATCTCCTAGACCCATAGTGAGCTCAGCCAGTAATCATCTTTCTATTTTCGAAAACACATCTGTTGACTTAAAAAAAATCCAAAAGAAATCATTATACCTACCGCTATATTGAGTGTAAAGACAGAGACATTTGGAGGCTAAAGTAGCAGCTGCGAGATGTTTGTAGCAGCTTGGTCTCGTGTGCATTATTTAGTCATTTAATGTTATGACTTAAAAAAAAAACAACTACCGAAGGAGCCCAGAGTATTTGGCACCACATGTTGTCATTCTACAAGCCCTATATTCAATCCCAAATCACATCTGTTTCTGTTCTCCATAACTAAGCATTCAACATTTTTTGGCTGTTTGAGTAAGTCATAGTAAATAGAGGAAAAAAATGCGCACACATAACTACAACATGCAAAGTCAACACTGAAAGTCCTACATAACCTAGTCATGAATTAAACAAGAGACCTACCTGCAAGGCATTGCTGCAAAAAATTGCATTACTATGTTGTAAAACTTCAAAGGATTAAAAACATCTTACTCTTTTCTATTTAATTGCATTGGCATATCTGCTTACTTTTATTTTCTCTTTGCTGTCAACTTGGGTTAAGCCTTTTTTCTATGGGTGCAATTTGTTTTTGAGTCCCTGCCTGTAACTCTTTCTTTCAAGTAACAAAGTTCTGAAAAAACATGCTGGTTTGATTACATCTAAAGGCCAGCAAGGACATTTTGCAGTGATCAAGTGAAAGGAGCCCAAGTACAGAAGGATCAAATCTTATCAAACACGTTTGCATAATATCAAGAACTTTAACAGCCTTGGTCACAAGAGCCTGCTGTTAGAGCTGCTGACCCCTTTTATTTTAGTCTCTTTTTGTGGATTTTGTATTTCAAAATTTTATTTGTATTTCCATACTTTGTGGATTTCCTTTAAAAGCTGCTATGTAAATATTTATTGGCTGGGAGAGATCATGCATGTCAAATCAACATAAACATTTAAAAAAAAGCTATACAGAAATAAATTGTACCTTTTTAAAACATTTACACTTATGCATTTCTTTAACCACGTTATCAGCTACATATACAAAATCAATATTTTAGAGTGGAAGCTGCAAACCATGCGAGGTTCTCTGCAGTGACTCTGGATACATGCCTTACTGCAGCTTATTTTAGAGTCACTGGAAGTCTTTCCTCCTTGACTGCTCTGTATGTGACTTTATCCCCAGAGGAAGGAGTGGCAAACAAATCCTTTGTGTTAAAAAAGTATGTCTGCTCAAAGCCAGATGAAGAATAAAAAACATCTCACTCTCTGCAGTGTTTGTTTGGCCCCAAGCAAACTCATAACTGATGAGGCTCTATGGCCTCACTGCTTGTTTAAAGCACATGGTAATTAAAAAGAAAAATAGCACCAAGAACAGCATTAGAGAGATTTTCTCCCTTGTTTGTGTGAACACAGGTGGAGAGGTTTATGGGCGGTTTTGTCAGTTTTTATTTTTATGAATTAAAACAAATCTTGTCAGCAGTAAAATATTTGTAAGACAAAGCATCAATAAATGTGTTCAGAGTTGCAGTGCATCCGGAAATAATTCACAGCGTTTCACTTGTTCCAAAACTTTTGGTTAAAGCGTTATCCAAAGTTGTCATAAATTGATATCATTCTTTAAAAGTCTACATATGCATACCTCATTTTGACAATGTGGAAAAATATTTTTGACAAAATGTATTGAAATTAGAGAACCAAGAAATCACATTTACATAACTAATCACAGCCTTTGCTTTGTAACATGTTGATCCACCTTTGGTAGCAATTATAGAATCAGGTCTTTTTGAATACAATGCAACAAGCTTAGCACATCCATTTCTATGCAGTTTTACCTTTCCAAGCAGTAAAAATGTTTGAGTCCTTCCCCAGATTTATCTCAGAGGTCTAAAGATAGTTCCTTTGATTTCATGTTTTGTGTTTGACCTCTGACCTGCATTGTCAATCGTGGGACCGTATATAAATAGTTGAGTGCCCTTCCAAATCAAGTCCAATCAACAGAATTAACCACAAGTGGAAACCATTTAAGGTGTCAAAACATATCAAAGTTAATTTTTGGAAACAGCTCAATATTGAGCTTCATTGCAAAGGCTGTGAAAACTTCCATTAATGTGATTTCTTGGTTTCCATTTTTAATACATTTATAAATTTTTCAAAAACCCATTTTCCCATTGTTGTGACAGGGTATTTGTAGAATTTTTGTGGAAAGTCATAAATTTAGTACAATTTGAAATAAGCTGTAACATAACAAAATGTTGAAAAAGTGATTTGCTGCTTATACTGTCTGGATTTAAAAACGGAGATGATGCAACTTGGTCCTCCAAGTTGGCCTGCTTATTTATTTTGTTGCAGGAAAGCAGGTCAAAGGCAGAATTAATAAAAGATAAATAAAATAAAATAAAACATATTTATAATTAATATATAACCGATCCGAAGCCAGCATTCTGTCAACTTGCTCAATTGAAGCAGAAAATGTGTAACATTGTTTGTTTGTGATACATCTTTGTTAAAGTGGTGAGAGCAGATGTGAATGTGGAGGGCAAAACTCATTGTTGATGCCC
The DNA here is from genome assembly GCA_903067095.1 of Girardinus metallicus. Lineage (NCBI taxonomy): Eukaryota > Metazoa > Chordata > Actinopteri > Cyprinodontiformes > Poeciliidae > Girardinus > Girardinus metallicus. Next base: position 15,272 of record CAEGAE010053349.1, read on the forward strand.
TTTATAAGCAAAATATTATGTTAATGTCTAAGGTACTTCTTTGTTATGTTGTTTTTCAAATCATAAAAAAAAGCAGATGCAATGATTGCCAGCTGTATGTGTGTGTCATGTTACTGTGAAAATGTATGCAATAGCCTATATGTTGGTTCTATTTTTATCTCTGAAAAATAGATGACAGAATGACTATTTTAAGCTTTCTGCATATTATCAAAGACCCAATCACATCTCTCCATGTTTCTAAATTAAATATTTGTTTAAAAAAATACACCCATCTCAGCAAGGTGCATATGTGTGCAGGTGTTTGATAGAATGAGGTCAGAAGAGTTTTAGTTCTAGTTTGAGTTGCTACCTTTGATGTGTGAAAGACACCAACTTGTGTGCATTTCTCTGTGTCTGTTTGCATATAACATTTCCTGAAACATGTATATATTTGACAAGTTGTTTGGCAGGAAAGTTTAAAAAAAAAAAAAAAGGGATATGGCTTTACTGTGAAATCCAAGTGAAGATCTCACAAGTGATGTAGTGCTTCTTCCTAGTGGAACCACATCAAAGTAGTGCAATCTTATGGGATGACTTTAGCAAACTGGTCTGACCAAATGAGGGAAAAATCATTTAGTTTAGTTTAGTTAGTTATGTATTAATTTTTTTTATATTCACAATACTTACATTGAAATATTTTCCGTCACATTTCCAGGCTAATGAGTTATTCATCACCCTGATGAATATTTACACAGAAGCCCAAAAATGATCTGTTTATAGAAAGTCTGAGTTAGGCACTGATTTTGAAGATCAACACGCACCTCTCTCACTTGAGTCCTTTTTTTTCTATTTCTGTCCTATTTTAAAGTGTGGCTAATAGGTCTTACGTATCATGTCATATTTATACCTGAGTAATAGGAAAACATTTATTATTATTATTATTATTAAGTAAATCCTCAGACACTTTGATTTTTCTAATTTATAAATTGAGAAATTTTTCAGTTATTTTACATCAGATGTGTAAGGCTTTTTTTAAAAAAGGCAAACAATACAGTTTATTGTGGTTTTGTATTTTTTACAACTTTTCATCCAGTTAATATCTGTACAAAGTAGATTTGGTCCTGTTCATTATGGCACTAGTCCCATCTTCCTGGAAATGATGCCTCATCTCAACAGTATCACCCAAAAGCCTTAGACTTGCACATTGGTCTGCCAGAGACTGCGTCTCCTGTGTCCCCCTCACTGCGAGTCTGCAAATTTGTTAGTCTGTGCAGGTACTGATTCTGATTTTTTTTAATGGAATATCAGTGAAAGGTCAAATCTCTCACACATACTTTAAAATTAACTGTGGAAAAGGTCAGTGGTGCCATTATAGGTGAGGAAGGTGACACAGTCAGACAGTTTGGAAAACACAAGCAGATCTGCAGAAAGAGATCTGAGAGTTTAGTGACTGTGTGGGTGGTTTAAAAGAATTAGAAATCTTCAAAGAACAACTCTTGTAAATATTACATCACCCCAGGTCATTATATGCACATTTAGCCTTGCTTAGGTTACTATTTAGCTTGATTTAATATTCAGTTTTGCTCTGTCCTCTGTTTACCTCAGAGGACTGATGGCCACTTCAGTTTTCCTATGGCTGTGTTTCTGCAGCTGCAACAGCAATTGCAAAATGCTGCAAATATAGCATGATGCAAATGATTCACATGAAATCTTTGGCTCATTCTTTAAAGTCTTTGGAGCTTTATCTCAACAAGACGTATTGCTGAGACCTCCTGGGATTTACTTTTATATTCATTTTAAGTCTTGGCCTTTGATTTGAACACAAATTTTACATTCCCCCTTCATGTGTTAAGCCTACATTATGCAGTTTAGCCTCAAATTAAAATCATGCACACATACTGTGATTTAGTGTAGTCAAATGGTCAAACAGGTGAACAAAAAATAACATCAGCCACCAGTTCCAGGTTCGTCTGGTGAATTTTATTGTTTTGCATATTTTTTAGGCTCTGACATCGATCCTGAGCATTTGAAATCTGTCTGGTTTTATAGCAAATTGGCAACACACCTGCACTTCATTAGGCCGTTCCATAATGGAGCAGGTCAAACCACTGACAAAATATAAATAGAGAAACAGGAACAAGATTATTAATTTGATTTACAAACTCGTCTACATATCTAGATGGTCTGCAAAATGAAACTTGTAATACAGGACAACTCAAAAGGTAACTGTAAAGAAAAACAAACACTACAAAAAAGCCTCCATTTAATAAAACCCAGCAATGCAGTCAGTGACATCATCCAGCCATTTCAACAGAAAATGCTGGGCAGGCCCCTCCCACACACCTGCTCAGGCTGTAACATCTGAAATGGACAAAGTAAATTAATAATAATAATAATTTACCATAAATATACCTTGAAATAAAAGAAACACTATTTTTATCCAATGGTCAAGATGTTTTAGCTTTAACTAAAACATATACATTGATGTAAACTGCAACATAATGCTACCACAAACAAATCCTGGATAGTGAGTGAAGCAAATTTGCAACAGCAATGTTTAAATTAAAGCGTTATGACCAACTATAAGAAGATTAAATGAGTTAGAAATAAGAATTAGGGGCAAGTGGTAAACTAAAACTGAACTACTTTTTCAGACATACACACCATTTTAGCAGATAATGTATCCTAAACATAATATTGTCATGGCTCTACTTTGATAAATCTTGCTTTGAAAGAAGTCAGTTGTGTTTTACTCCATCAGCGTAAGTTCATTTTCATCTTTCCAATTGCAAAGCAAACTGACCAAATCCCTCCAGTTTGTATCTGTCCTGTTTAGCTTGACAATTACCCCAACTAGTGGAGACATGAGTGAAGTGCACAAAAGAGACTAGAATAAATGAACTTCTGTTCAAGATTGAACAGAAGTTCATAAAAGCAAGTTTCACAAGGTTGAAAATGTTGACTGCTGTTTTTGGAGGAACTAACCAAATACACAATGATGTCTGTATATGCACATATTTGTGAGCTGTGAGCAGATTTTTTGCACAAATGCAAAATAATATAACCCCCCCCCCCCCCCTCCCCCCACTTGATCAATGTATCCTTTTGTAGAAAGTAGAAAGTGCTGAAAGTGTGTGTTTGCTTTTGCTAATGCTTCTTCCAGCCAGCAACACCTTTCTGCTGAATCTGTGGATTTCTTATAGCTTTCTTACAGTGAAAGTTTTTTTTTTTTTTTTTTTTTTTACCAGCTTTGCAAGTTCACAGATTACCATGTTAGGTTTCCCTCACCTGAGCTGTGAATCTCTACAGCTCCCCCAGAGTTACCGTAAATCATTGGCGGCATCTCTGATTAATGCTCAATTCATGGTACGTTTGCAGTTGTGCCATACTCTTAATTTTAGGATGCTAAATAGAACTGTGCTTTGTGAGATATTGAAAGATTGAGAAGTTGTTTCATAATCTAACTGCTTTAAATTTCTCCACAACTTTATCCTTAGTACTGTTATTCTATTTATTGACTAAAGTTATCTTACAAACATCAAACGCCTTTAATTAATAGCTGGGTTTTGCTGAAAGTTGATGATATAGGGATGGACAGTTTTAATTAATTAGGTGACTAGTAGTGAATCATTTCATTTGGTATGCCCTTTCTTTTGCCCTCAACAATTAAAATGCAAAAATTCAATTCTGTGTCAACATAATTTGTAGCTGTGCCACCTTAAAGCAGCAAGGGGATGACAACTCCCCATTGTCTGCTCATGCATTAAAACAACGGGACACAACTGCCAGACATGTAAATATTTTTCAGTCTGGTTCTCGCTCGCTCCCTTTCCTAATGCTGCATTGGAAACTGACCAAAGTGTCCATATCAAATATTGCCACAGATGGTGACTTCTTCTACTTCACTTGATTTTACTGAGGGATATTAAAGTAAAGGAGATGACAACAAATGCAAGCCACACTTTTATTTTTATTTTTTTTCCATTTTTATTTGTAAAATATTATTTTGAATCCATGTATTGTTCTGATTCCACTACAAATTTATAAATTACTTTTTGTTTATCTGCTGCTTAAAATTCCAATTACACATTCAAATTGAGATCAACACACATTTTACAATCTATGCACTCTGTGAGGCCTAGTTTAACGCTTGTTGCAGAACAACTTTGATTCTTTTAATGTTACAGAACAAATGCGTCAAAGAAAATCACATTTCCTGTAATTTGCTGCTTTTTAGTGTTAATATGTTTACCTTCTTTTATTTCAAGAGCAGTAATCTGCTTTTGTTTTCAGGGGTGTTCGCTGCTCCGTTTATTAATGAAGAGGCGGCTAAGAAGTTCATCAGGTTGAAAAGACAGGCAGGATACTGGGATCCACACCACTCCCACAACATGCGGGGTTTCACCATCCAGGAACGGGTAACACTCTCCAGAATCGATGGTGCAAAATTCAGTCAAAGCAACTCCAAACATCTCCAGTTAAAATGGAAACATTAAAACTGTACGTCTACTTATAAGTACAGCAGTTTAGCCAGAGTAGTGGTTGTTTCTACAGATGCAGTACAAACAAACTTGAATGTCTTTGGTCTTTAGGCCAACGAACACTGGAGACAGAGCTCAATTCTACATGGAGATGAGCCACCTGATGTTTGACCCCTCTGTGGCTGAGTGAGTCAACCTTCACAATTACATCTCTGCTACATTTTTATGGAAAACAATGAATGAAGTTCACAAGTTTTGTAGATATTTGAGAATATTTTATATTTTATTTTATTTTATTTAGATCAGCTGTGGGGCTGCACAGTGGCGCAGTTGGTAGCAAGAAGGTCCTGGGTTCGATTCCCGGCCCAGGGTCTTTCTGCATGGAGTTTGCATGTTCTACCTGTGCATGCGTGAGTTCTCTCCGGGTACTCCGGCTTCCTTACACAGTCCAAAAACATGACTGTCAGGTTAATTGGTCTCTCTAAATTCCCCCTAGGTGGGGGTGGGTGTGTTTGCGTGTGTGTGTTTGTGTGCATGGTTGTGTGTCCTGTCTGTTTCTGTTTTGCCCTGCGACCAAGATGAGTATGGTGCCCAGAATTGGCGACCTGTCCAGTGTGACCCCGCCTCTCACCCGGTACGTTAGCTGGAGATAGGCACCAGCACCCCTCCCGACCCCATTAAGGGACAAGAGTGTTAGAAAATGGATGGATGGATGTTGATTTTTTTTTACATTGTTCTTGGTGTGTTTAAATTGTGGTTTACCTGTTAAGTTTGTTTTAGGAAATATTTGTATGTTGTGTTCTGATTTACCACTGGGTGGCGATATCAGCATCAAAAATGTATTTTCTTCAGGAGTTGCCAATTATCATCTGATTTTTTTTGCTGCAGCACCTATGTTTATAGGCTTAGATTTTACTGCATGATTTATTGAAAACAAATTAGATACAAATCTATCAAACAGGAAAAGGGCCAAAAATGCCATTGACTACAGCAACTAAAGGCTCATCTTATTTAAAACTTTTAGTGAAATGCATTATGCAGCAAGTCAAAACAGAACTCTATGGGAACTTCATTTATATTTTAAATGAGATTACTTTTAGAGAACATAAAATACAGTTAAAACATGAGTTCTGATTTTCCACTAAAATAAAACTCAAGGTTTTGGTAATGAACATGTATGGTAGTTTAATTATGCTGCTGTAAACTAGGATAAGCAAGAAGACCTGTTTTGGTGTTAATTGGCATTCAGTGTCAAGGATTTAAGAATCTGATTTTCTGGGAATCTTAATTGGCTGTTTTCAACTTGATAAAGAGATGTTATGCAGGTTGTAAACGTAGAAAAACAAACATCCAAACAGAAATAATTTGAGCAAGTGATTTAAATGCATAAATCCAGCTTTTACACTATATGCATATCTTTTTTTCTGTTTTGCTCTCTAGATTCCAGTTTATTAAATATCAGCATTCATTCAATCATAAAGAGTGAGCATGTGTGACCTACCTACCTGTTTGTGAAGAAATAAATGCTATAAACTCCATTAAACTGCACTCAAAATAAAAACCCTCCCTCATCGCTCTGTGGAATGCTATTTTGTGCAATTGAAACATACATATATCAATATATAAATGTGGTCAAAGGACTTTATAGTCTTTGATGGTTTCTTTTTCTTGCTCAGCTGTAACTTTTTATAAATTGTGGAGTGAAGACCTTCAGCTGCCAAAGATAGAGATGGTGATGTTTACTGGTGTAGAGGCGGCTCCTCAGTTGCAGTTGGAGGAGGGATTTTCAGGAACATCTGCAAGGCTGGAGTGAAGATGAGTATGGTGCCCAAAATTGAGACAGTAAGGAAAGCCCAGAGGAAGATCCGGTCTAACACCTGGGCAACAAACTTCCAGTCTTGAACCACCTGTGAAAAACAGAAATAAGACATAAAATAGGGGAAAACAATAGAGTGAAATTAGTGATACCTATACGCACCTCGCGGATGAAGTGCTCTTTACGGATGTGTCTGCTGATGTACCGCACTGAGTAGATGGCTTTCTCCAACATGGTGGCCCAGGCTTCTTCCTCCTTCCCATCAGAAGCTGCCTGTCCACATGCTCCGCTGCTCGTCTTCCAACCTCCCCTCCGACTTCCAGAGCGAGGCTTCAGTTCAGGACTTTCCGGAGCCAGTTCTGGGTAGTGGTACCGATCAGTGTGTCCTCGCATGCAAAGCAGTTTGGGCAGTTTCTGCAAGAAAAGACTGCGAACCCATGGTGACATTGGGTGATAGGTGGCTGAGGAGCGGTGGTGCACATTGATGACGAAGACAGTGACGATAATCGAAAGGGTGACGAAGATCATGATGAAGAGCAAATATTCTCCGATGAGAGGGATTACCTTGGAGGAGGAGGGGATGATCTCCTCTATGACCAAAAGGAACACAGTGAGGGACACTAAGACAGAGGTGGAGAGTGACAGCTTCTCTCCTTCATCAGAGGGAAGGTAAAACACAAGGACAGTAAGAAAGGACAAACCCAAACAGGGAATGATGAGAAAGAGTGTGTAGAACAATGGCAGTCTCTTCAGGATGAAGGAGTAGGTGATGAATGGGTAGGAATACAAGCCATCCTTCCTGTTTCCTTTGGCTCCAGTAGCACTGAGAATCTCCCACTCTCCATTGTCAAAGAAATCTTTCCGATCAACATGGTTGTCCATCAGGACCAGGTCCACCATGTTGCCATCATAGGTCCACGACCCAAACTTCATGGAGCAGTTCTGCCGGTCAAAGGGAAAAAAGGTGACGTCCATGGTGCAGGCAGACTTGTAACTGGCGGGTGGTGTCCAGGTGATGGCACCGTTGTGCTTTACGATGGCTTTGGTCATCAGGGAGCCTTCAAAGCGTCCATCAGCGCTGAAGAAACGTAAAGTCAAAATCAGGAATGGTTTGTTTTTCCAACAAAATTAGTGTATGTTGTTTTATATATGTTAGTGGTTAAACCTCCATTAAATTTTATTTTTCAACAGTGTAATTAAATAGAAAAGTGAAAACTGAATACAATCATGGCATGCTATTCAATGTCACAACAATAATTTCTACTCTGTGCCATCAAGCTTTTGTAAATTTTAAATGAAATAAGCATCATATAAATATTTTTAGTGTACTTTCTATACTGATATTTAATCCAAGAGTTAAACTCACAGGAGGTTTAAACTAAAACTTTCATTAACTTTTTGGAGCAGATATCTGTGCTGCAGTGGTGGTAATAGCTTAATCATAAGAAGGAATGAGATTTTATTTTTGTTGGGTTACTTTATACAAATCCTCTACGCCATATTTGGCTTTTCATCTTCACTAATCAATTACAATATGATTTACTGGTGCTTGCGGAAACTTGCTGTATCATTCGATTATCACCAGGTGGGGCTGAAGGGTGCAGAAAGGGTTGCACAAATAGAAGGAACAGTTAGATGGTGTGAGGGATGTGTGTACGTCATACTTCTCATATAGGACAATGTCTGGGAGCCAGATATTTTCTGAGGGAACTCGGATGGAGGTGATTCCACCATATTTATCTGGACTCCATCGCAGCTTGTAATCAATCCACTCCTGTCAAGACAGACACAAAATACATCAGAACTCTGGGAACCTTGGAGAACATTACACCACTCTGATAACTGAGCATTTGTTTCAGGTAGTTAAATGGTGGGTAAATTAATGACTGCATTTTTTTTCTGCAAAAGACAAAGGTTTACAGTGATGAAATTAGCAGGGCTTACCTGAGTCAACCAAACATTTGTTGTCATAAGCTGGTTTTTCTCATCCTAAAATATAGAAAAAAATAAGCAAAAAATCTAAATATCTATTCACCAGAAAAACAATGAAAATGATAAGAGGCTGAGTAAGAGATGAAATTAGCAGAATAATAAGACGCAACATTCAAAAAGCACATATTTTTTTAACTCCAATAAGGAAAAGCAACGGTTAAGTAACACTACAAGTGATTATTTTTATTAATTTATGTGACACATTCAGATGATGTGCGAAATTATTTATTATATTTTACAGCTCTGAAGAAAATATAGGACATCTGCAGACCTTGTAAAATTAGTCTAATTTCATATGTACATCTTATAATATTTTTAATAAATCTAAATAACATATTGGATTTTGCATTAATATAGTAAAATTGTCATAAGGACTTGTGTAAAACTATATCCTTTCAGGGTACAGATATGTGTCGGGTATTTGTGCATATTTAGTTAATTGATCTAGCTACAGTTTTTTTCTACATACTAATTTATGTACTTTGTTGTTGTCCCCTGTTCAACTATTTTTGTGGCGTAAAAGAAATCACTTCCTTTCTGGAAAAGAACCTAATCAAATAATTTTAACAAGCAAGAAATAGAAAAATCAGTCAAAGGATGTGAGCTGTGGACCAAACCAACCCAGTGCAAATAGTAAACAAAGGACATCAGGAAATGTCATATCGGACGTAGCTAACTTGTTTTCACATCAGCAAAGGCAGGTTTAGATGAAGAAGAAAGGGTGTTGCATTTGAAGGAGATGTATCCAAACCTGCAGCAGATCATCCAGTCCAAGCCTCAGCTGTCAAAGTGGGTTGGATGTTTTGGTGATCACACAGACCAGATGTGAACCATAATCTAATACTGAGCCATGCAGCAGCCCAGGGAGACTCTGGGGACATAAACAGTGAAGCAAAGCTGCTGTGTTTACTATTGGCTCTCCTGCAATTTCTCTCTCCAAGCCTGGTTCAGCAGCAGAAGAGCCTTGAGAGGTTTTATTCACTCATAGTTGTTTCCAGTGCAAAGACCAAGAATAGTAAGCTATATTTAAAATGATTTAGATAAATATTTCAAGCAAAGAAGAGTGCTTCCTCCATCCGCATTCCCAGTTTTTTTCGTCTGAAACACCTAAATCATCTCAATCTATCACAGATAGATGCTAAAATATTTAAAGAACACCACAGTAAGTAACATTTATTTTAAAACCATGTAGAGCTTCAATTGCCTGTTTGAATCCAGCACTCTGGGTAGAGTTGTTGTGGAACCAAAAGGTCAAAAAATTCAATTACTGATTTCATTTGTGCTTTAATTATTTTTACTCATGTATTTTTCTTGGCTAAATAAGTATTTTTTATTAACATACAAGTGAGTAGGTAGAGCTACCTGTAAAAAATATTCTCTTTATCAAAATCAACAATTTGAGGCCCACACAATAATAGTTTCTGAAAATAATCATAGTGCTCATTCACACATAAATACTTTGTTGCCATAACACCTATATTTAAATTTGACCATGAAAGATTATTTACTCATTTACTGTACTTTTATTGATAAAGAACAGTATCCTTAAGGTAAGTATTTCTATTATTTAAAATTAGTCATTTTCGCCTTGCTTCAGTAATGTTGCACAGCTGGGCTGTAAAATTTAGTCTATTCTTTTAACATTCTTCTCAAAAATACTTATAATAATTTGAAAACACTTTGAAAATGGATTTTTCATGTTTAATTTAATTTGACTTTAATGGTAAGACAGAAGTGCAGGTCCATTTACACCTAACTATAGCCATGTTTGCTTGAATTTAAATAACTTTACATTTTTTCCAGTAATAATCTGTATCTGCAGTCTGTTTCAGTCGTGTGGGAAAATCTGGCCTCAGAAAAATTTTACTTTCTGTTTAATTCCTCAAATAATAGCTTCACCACTTGGGGACTCTCAGGGAATATAGACATTTAATTTCTAGATTGTTGATCCTTCAATATAAAAATGTGACACGACAGAAAAAGCAAGTATAAAGAAAACGAATACTAAACCCACACAATACTCATCCCAATACACATGTACTATTCAACAATAGTGTATTGAAATTGATCCATAGTTCAATGACATGAAAAACTTTAATGGTCTACATATTGTCTATTTCCTTATGTTTATGCAACTATTTTTAAGATGCAAGATGTGAAAACAGTGTGACAGCAGCTTGAGGATTCAGTTTAGCCTCAAAGACTCTTGAAACGTGTGGAGGACAGGGTTTACTGGCCAGATTTCTGTTGCTATAAGTCAAAGTTATTTCTGCAGGTCACCCCAGTTTTCTATAATTGTATAAGTTTGAGGACATATTGTTATAACACAATCAAAACTGTATTTTATTCAAATAACTATCCAAACATATTGCCTTAAACTGTTATGAAGTCCAATAAACTAATTATTTACACAATACAGACTATTAGCAACATACCACTTGTATATCGCTAATAGGGCGACTGTGGCTCTGTGGGAAGAGTAGTTGTCTTGTGATCCCAAAGTTGTGGGTTCAATTCCAGCTGCCTCATGTTGATGTGCCCTTGGGCAAGGCACTTAACCCCAAATTGCCTACCGATCTGCGTATGAACGTGTGAACGTTTGTGGGAGCGAATGGGTGAATGTAACTCTATTGTAAAGCACGTTGAGTGGTCAAAAATGATCGGAAAAAGCGCTATATAAGTTCAGTCCATTTGTAAAATAGCTTGGTTTTACAGTTCATATTACAAAACTAGAATGCTGTTAAGTTTGTCAGAGAAAGGACCAATTAAACGCTGGCTTTGTACTGGAATATTTAGGGTTTATTTTGCAAAGGGTGAAAAATAACTTAGTTGAGACTTACAGTGTAAGACTAGACCTTTGCAGATATGGAGTTGATATGTATTTAAAAAAATATTTCTTTGGATATTTTGTGAAAACCCCCAACTAACAGAGTAACTCTCAATCATTAAAAAAAGTTTATATTTATTAAGTTGATTTGATGCTTGCGTGAATATTTTTTGCTTCAATTAAAACCACATTCCTGTGTGAAATTATCATAATTATTCCATGAAATTAAATTAAAGTATTGGAGTTAAATAATTTTTAATACAGGTCATTTTTAAGCCAGTTTTGGACACAAACCAATGTTTGTCTCTATTTCACATTCTTGAAGATTCATTTGAAAAACATTCAGTGTGTTATAAAGTTTCCTTTTTTCCACTTTAGATTAGACTGAGATCAAACTAATGAGCTGCTTAAAAGTAAGAGGATGCAAACAAACAATGGGTTCATATAGTTGGAGTCATCTCACCACATCAACCAGCTGAGAAATCTTGAGTCCAAAGCGAACTTTGACAGTGTCGTTGGCTCGCTGGATGGGCCTGACCCAGCGCTGATATCCCTGGAAAAGGTTCTTAAGCAGAGCGTCCTCCATCTCCGCCAAGGAGACAAACTTACTGGGAGAGGAAACTAAAATAAAGAAAATATTGACATGTTTTTTTCAACTATCTCAAAAAAGGAGTTTTCACTGTCTTGCAAACCTCTGAACTTGAGAGGTGGATACATGTTGTTGACGCATTTTAAATGTTGAATCCAGATTTTGCAGAAATCCAAATTAACTTTGCCTCGTGATGCTTTCCCAATGTGACACAAAAGAGCTTTTAACAAAATCTCCACAAATGTGAAAAACACGGAGCTGCATTGACATGTTATGATTTCTCTAGAAATGTTTATAAATTGAAGTTCAAGGAAGTCAGAGTGAACAAGTTTGCTGGAATACATTAGGCAATTAGAACTGTGCATAATGTATGAGGATAATATAATTGTGTCCAGAAAATGGATAGTCAGCATATCGGTCAGTAATAGGAGGTCTCTGGAGGAACAGAATCTGTAACACTGATATGAGACAGCTCTAACATCCGACACAGGAGAAATCAGAGGGAGGTAAATGGAAATCCTAAGGAGAAAATGGAGCATTTTCACCTTTCACTGGCTTACATCTAACTTTCGTCATCTGATGGCACTTATGGGTAAATGTCAGTGAGGTCTAAAGTGTGCAGCATTTATTCCCATGAGCACATGCTGCACATTCAAGGGCAGTTGCAGGAGGCACTGACACTGAAATTGGACTCTTGTGTTCTTGTTTAACTGATGAACAAACAACTTTAACAGAGGTCATCATATTGCTGTGCAGTGCTCTTTTGAAGCGGACGCAGTAAAGATTGGCAATACAAACTTTAACAAATCTTTCAAATACATACAGTCTATTATTTTCTGATGAAAATACACATTTGATATTTCTGTTGCATTTTTTATTCTTTAACACCTTTACTTCATAGTCACCATTATATTTTTGGAACCATTTATGCAAAAAAACAAAAGAGAAAAAACGATTAATTTCAGTGCATTCAAGGAACTGCGATTAAAGTTACATTTTCAACTTTCTGATAGCTTTGAAAATAAAAGCTATTATAAGTAAACTGCGGTTTTGTTATACGTGTCTGTAATTTTACAATTGTCACTTTCGTGCGAGATTGTGAAAACTTCGGTGCACCTATCTCGGAGGATCTTTGCCATGACGCTTAAAATAAATAAATCAATACCTTTTTTCTTTTTTAAGTGAGGCAATAACCTGGCTAAAACTGAAACAATCACAAACACTGACATAAAGAGTTTCCTCACCGGCACCATGGCACACAGGACACACCGCCAGGAGAAGCAGGAGGAGGCGGACCACCAACTTCATCTTGTTTCCCAATCCCGCTTGTAGTCCTCTGTTGTTGCTATTATTACTATGTCCCGTTAAGCGGAGGACAATGACTCGCCGAGGTTCCCATCAGCAGCGTGCGTAAAATCACCGCGCTCCAGCAGTTATCCAGCGGGCAGAGGCCCGGCTTGATTGTGCATGTGCCTGTTTATTGCAACTCCTATCGAGGCGTTATAGGAAACGGCACAGCGGGAAGTCTCTCTGGTTGGGGAGGAGGAGAAGGAGGGGGAGAAAAAGGGAGGAGGGCGAGTGGTGCAGAGATGTGGAGTTTTAAAATGTGCTGTAAACCGCGGGACTCCTTGCTTTTGCGGAATGCTGTATAGGTCTGGGATATTTTTAGCCTTTTAAAAATACAAACAAAAATCTAACAAAAAAATTATATAAAAAAAAATACAGGTGTGTTAGTGTGGTCGGGAATCTGTATTTTAAAACGATGCTCGATTTGTACACGTTCACAAGTCAAAGCGTATAAAGGATTGATGTTTATAGCCTTGCTCTGACTTTTTTTGAAATTAAAACTTTAGCGACCAATGTGCTATATTACAGTGATGACCTCAGCAAAAACAAATAGAGTCATAGGCCAAGTTCACAACACATGCAACTTAATAGTTTTGGCTTTTTCACACAGAAACATTTACAAAGTTATAATCTTACCAGAAATCAGTTCACATGTCTTTGTTAAAGGCTCTTGATATGGCATTTAGTTCAGTGCATTTTGGACTGGGGGGCGACACAAGGGAAAAACTAAAAAACAGCTGAACTGAATGTATGGTGTGCAAAGTGAAAGTACTGTAAGACAAGATAATAATACATCTCTTCAGCTACATCACTTGGAGTCTGATTTGCATATTATGATTTGGAAACAAATCATAATAAAACATATGAAGCCAATATGGGAGGGGAAAAGGGTGTAAAGATGGATGGATTTACTTGAACTAATCCGATGTCAGACAAGTGGTTATGAACTAATGATTACTTAATACACAATTTGGATATTCTTAAAATCTTCATCCTACTTGTGAAACTAAAATAAAGATGAAATGCAGTTGTTCATTTCAATTATTTATTCAAATTAGAAACATTTCAGAAAATAAAAATATCTAGATCAGTCAAGCACAAGAGATTCTTCTTTGTAAGTTAGTTAAAGTTTGTTTTTAATTTATTCTATTTTCTTTGTCTGAGGGGTGGACATGTCTTTGGGTGTGTATGTGGCAGCAGAAGAAGGGGCTCGCTCAGGCTGCAAGCCAAGAATCTCCGCTGTTAGCAAAGATCATTGTTGTTATCCTACTGTTTTTTTTATTGTGGTTGTTTATTAACACATAATTTTACTTTCTTCAGTACCAACCTTTCTTCTAAGTACTGCGAAAGGTAGCCCTTGTATTATTTGTGGAAATTTGGAGAACCAGGCATACCAAAGTTTAGTCATTTAAGTGAAGTTAATATAGGCATACTGGCTGGTTTTTAATCAGGTGAATAAATCAATATGAGTAAAATATTACGGACCATTTCAACGCCAAAAAGATAAATCTAAAGAGTGCTAATGCATCACTTACAGCAGAATTTAGCTTTTCTTGTGTTGCTGAGACACTTTTTGAACTCTGATTTTCTATTGGCAGTCCAATACTCTCCACTTTTTAATTTGTCTCGCTCCTTCTGTTAACCTCTTAGTCCTGCTTTCACAAAAATAATGTAGATGGATCCTAATAATCAAGATCTAATAAGATTTTTCAGATGTTTTATGTGAGAATGGACTTGCTCCTACTTAGTTACTTTCTCAGAATACATTTTAGTTTCTACTGTCTTTTGTTGAACGTTAGGTATTTTTTATTTTAATTGGTGTTAAAGTGCCATTATGGTGCCATTTGTCACTAGTCTTGTCGAACTACTCTCTGATTAATGTTACAGTTACAGTTGGCTGGCTTTGCTTTGACTTGTTGGACTTTGCTCTGAGACCTTGTGCTGAGGCTTCAGAGGGAATAAATCACATGTAAGAACCTGTAATAATACCAAGCTATGTGTTCAGGTTTGATTAAGAATCTGCCACCAAGTAGTAAAAGAGGCAGCACGTTTTATAAAGAAAAACTTAATAAATAATTACTGTTTACAGGACAGAAAAGGGTAGCAAAAGTTAGCTGTTTTGTTTCCACAATTCTCTCTATTCCTGTTGTATAGTTATATTTCCAATGCGATTGTTTGCACCATTCCCATAATTTCCTTATTGATTCCAGCCATTACTCTATTAGTACTTCAGTTTATGCTCTCCTTCAACTGCAGAACATTTAAATACTAATACTCACCAGTTCATTGCTCCAATGATCACCTCTCCAACTATGCTGTCTCATTTGTCCACTGCTTGCTGGATTTTTCTCATGTTATCATTATGTTCCAGTCCTATTGAGCCCCTTTGGGGTTTTTTGTGTTACTTTAGTCGTCAGTTTATGGAAGTAATCTACAAAATCAAATGACTCTGTGTACCCCTTGTGTTTGGGTCCTACACAAAAAAGAAAACATAAATAGGATATGTAAAGGAAAAAAAAAATCAAATAAAATCACACCACAAGAAAGACTACGCAAAAATGACACTAATAAACTCAAAGCATAAAGGGCATAACACTCTAGACAGAAGTTATATTTCAATGATAGTGATGAAATGAAATGGAAAAAGCAATATGTATGAGGAAAAAAAGAGTTTCAAGTTCATTAAAATTATTAACTGTGTTTTCCATCTTGCTTAGGTTTTGAAAAAGCTTTTTAAACCATTGGTGTGGCCAACAACACGTCTGATGAAGAAATGTGGGAAGTGACATCTTTACTGTGCAACACTTGCTGATTCTAGGCGGGTGGTAGAGCTGGATGAATTTACTTGTTTAGTTGGGTCCCTGCATGTTTGGTATTTTCTAATAAAACTAATAAGCAAAATGCTCTAAGGCAGTTACACACACACGCCCGCCCACACACACACTCCAGTTAACGAGAGCCCAAATTCCACATACATTAGACTGGAGCTGTGAAGTAAGAAAATAGTGTGCTCACTTTCCAGCTGGGCATCATTAAAAGGATCTCTAGACAAAATCATCAGTATTGACTAAAAACCTTGGGCAGATAAAGCAAAAGTGCCACAGTGTTGTTCTGACATTTATGAGGGTGAATGCTGACCTTTCCACTAATACGATTCACTAAAACACATGCATTCTGTTGATAACCAGGCACGGAAAACACATTTTCTTTTCTTTTCTAGTTTTTTTCTCCCTTCTTCCTGTAAATAAAAGATGTAAATAAATTTTTTTTTTCTCACTCTCTCTTCCTCCCCAGAGCTCCTAGTTTCTCCTTCCCTTTGGGTGGGAATGACAGAGATAACGGGAGGCTGATTATCACAATGAAATTATCCTAATTTTCTGCTTCACTTGGAGCCGTGGGGCGGGCAGCTGCTGCCTCAGAAATCGTCCTGTCTGCCTCGTCCCTAATCATTCAAAAACATAAATTCTCACTGACTGCATACCTGCCAGTCCTTTTTAGTTTACTGTGGACAGATAGGTGTGGGTGTTTTAGTTGGTGTATACAGTCTGCACAGCTATGTGGGAATCAAATCCTGTTTTCAGTGCTTCTTGTTTCCTTTCTATGCCTCTGTTTTGGGTTGTTTTTGTTTTCTCAGCTCCCGTTGCACCCATAATTAAAGGCTGCATAATTTCACAGAAACATTTAATTGATAAGAGGAAACAGCCATTTCTTCCCAGGCCTGGGGGTTTAATCTTAATCAGTGTGTTATTTCAAGGAGGTTTTTTTTCTTTTTAAGAAAAGCTGGTGATAAGTGAGAGAGGAGTTTGCAGAGCAAAGGAAATTTAAGTCTCACACATACTTCAAAGGCAAACTCTAAGTCAGTAGTTTCACATGTGCCAAAAAAAATTATCCTTGATAAGCTTTTATACCAGATAAATTCCCAAAAGAGATATAAGATGACTTAAGGAGATGTTTTTCAAATCTGATCCAAAAATCACCCGTTCCTCAATAACGCTTCAGCTCAGTTGAGCTTTAATTCGCCCAAGTACCAGAGAATTACACACTAATGCAAGAGCACATGAATCTTTAGTTACAAAATGGTAAGAAAGTGAGAATTTTCATAAATACTCACTGAACGATCACTGAGATTCAGTACTAAATCTGGACCTTCCAATCTTGACCTGGAAAAATAGCAGGAAAATGTTCCCTATTCTTCCTTCCCACCAGCACGGACTGTTATTGACTCGAAACATGACACCTCAGTTCAGCTGCCTCAAACTGGTTTTCCTTCTGATTTCATCTGACTGATCTGATAAAAAAGATAATTGATGGAAAATAATGCCCATCGGACATTGTAGCAGTACAGTCTCTCAGAAGAACAGTAATCACGTCTGCAACATACAAAACCCTAGAATGCTACTTCTCTATTTGCACACGAGTATTTGAATTCATATAGTCAGCAGTCGTATCACACAGTCATATTGTTGAGACCTTTTCTACTTCTGAAATAACAAGCATTTACTCATAAAATAAATCTTAAAATATTAATATTATCTATGAAAGGTTATCTGTAGTGAGGAAGATGTGACTGCATGTGTTATGACTTAAATAAAGCAATTTTTACTTGGATCTATGATTGTTTAACACAGTTTTTGATTTGGGGAATTTGATAATGTGTCAAATTTTATTTTTATAACTTCCAGATACCTCAGTTGGTAAATGTTGGACTTTTTCAGCTCACGGTCTGAAGTAGACAAATCCTAGTTACTCAGGTCATTCCTCAACTCCCATCATCAGGGTAATAATTACTGGGTATAAGCATGCTTAAATATGGAACATATGGCAGACAGATAAATGTTAATGTATTTATATAATGCATGGAAGTAATGAAATCAGGATTTTCATGCTGTAGGGTCATTTACGACTTTATTACCATGCCCCACTAGGAAATATTTAGAGCTGTCAGGACCAATGTGGCTTTTAAAATACCATGTATATTTTTCTGAAAATACTTTATTAACCAGGATTGCAAATGTATTGCTAGTAAATTTTCTCATGGTTTTTGGGTGTTCCACAGTTTTTGACATGTGACATTCCAGGTTTTTGGTCTTTTCTGTGCCTGCAACTGTCATTTAAGGTGCTGGAATGGTGAAAGTGCTTGATGCAGCAATTGTTGTCCGAGGTGCTGAATCCTTCACAGCTTCCTCCTAATAAAAGTGTGACTTGAGTGCTGCTTGCCTCTGCACTTTCACACGTCCTCTCACACCTTCCAGCAAAAAAAGGAAGAAAGGGAGAGAAACCTCATTCTGAAAGACCCTCTCGAGCAGTTTTTCACAATAAAGCTGAGAAATCCAACTGATTTTTAATAATACATAAAAACTTCAGTAGTTACAATCTAAACATAAAAAAGCAACGTTTTGCCACTGTTAAGTCAACTGCAGATGGATTTTACACGACATTGTGAAAAGAAAATGCCTAAAGTAAACAACTTCAGTCAACTATTTCTTTTGATTTACTTGGTTTACTTTATGTAGAAAATCACTTTAAAGCCCCGGGTATATTTGTCCATGCAGTCCTCTCTGTTGGTCTGCATTAGAAAATGCACACATTCTTCTATGTATCTTTGCCTTTTGTGGATATTTACAGTTGTGATATATACACAATAAAGGAATACTGAGGACAGGATATTTAAAGTGCCACAAGCCAGAGTCGTACCCAAATAGAAAAATTGTGTTTATTTAAACTGTTACTGTAAGTTTTACTTTTTTATCTGACTTTGCTTTTAAGCAAAGTCAGATATTCTGACTTATTCTGACTTATTCTGACTGTCAATGCAACTTTAATCAACCTCTATGTAAATAACAACTACACTACAACATTATTATAAAGGTTCATGACAGGCATTCCAAGTTAATCTGAATTTCTATGAATAATTAACACCAGAGTCAACGTATGCAGGTTACTGTTAATTTTTGGAGAAATCCACTGCAAAAATGAGGCTACATTTGGATCCAGATCAATAAAACAAATAGTATAAAATGTATATTTTCAGTAATTAAAGTTTGATTAATATATGTACCTAAAATAAAAGCTAAAACTTTTTATTAATTTCTTAGACCAAGAAAACTCAAGAAGTTATTCTTATAGCTCCAGGTCAATGGTTCTTTACCACATCTATAAATATTAACCGAGGGTAAAATTAGAAACCTGCTCCCTATGTGTAAGTGTGGACAGTAATCTAGTGCAAGTAGTAGCTAGTTTTGAGAAGTAGAATACCCTTTATCTGTGTGTGCATGTGTTTTGAAGGCTCCCATTGGAATGAATTATTTAGCTCCGAGTCTCCTTTGCTTATCCACGGTCCACTGACTGCAAGCATGTACCATTCTGTACCCAGTGGCTGAAATGAACAGCCTAGCTCACCATCCGCCTCTCTGCGGTGCAGTGACCCTGTCTCATCCTGTAATTCCACCACGAGTGTCTTTAACATGTGCACAGGTTAAAAAAAAACTTTCAAGTAAAGGGCAAGAAGTATGAGGAAAGAGACAGATAAAAAGAGAAGCTGTATAGTAAGAAAATATCTTCAATTCAGGAAGGTCTGCCATCCGTGAGCTGGATTCCAACAGTCAAGAGTTAGCTGCAACAAATCATGTAAAATATTCATCCATGTGGTGGTCTCAATAATATATAATCCCTGAATTTACCACCCACCACTCTGCAGCACCCTGCTATGACCTGACTGCCACCAAGCACTTGAAAGTACAATGAATCAAAGATCTGCCTGCTTTTAAAATATGAAAGGAAGACCATTTCAAATTCAGATTAAGTGGCCCAAGCTGTCTTGAAGTTGCTGATTTCTGAGTCTTTCTTCCATTCTGTTGCTGAAACCAAAGTAAAAAAGTTGCCCTGAAGCAATAGGAGGGTTAATTATGAGAAGAGGGATAAAAGAGCACAGTGTTGTCCCGCTTGTTTACTTTTTCTCTCTCTATGTTATTAGTTTGAGAGGCATTGCAGTGACTAGAGCCTGTTAGTGTTCCACGCATCAGACAGCTACAGTCCAAATATAGATTGAAAAGCCGGTGGATCTTTAATTGACATCCTCAATCTGTCACAGGCAGAAGATGATGTGACTGTCAGGCTGAAGACTGAGACAGATTGGTTACTGTGTGTCTGTACTACAGCTCCCCCTTCATCTCCATATTCAGCCTCCATCCATCCCTTAATCCGACTTCAGTGAGACTCATGCTACCAGGCACACACAGGAACTCACATGTCACCATCTCAACTACTCTTACATCTTCCGGAGACACGTGCAGCCTTTTTTGTTCTCCTCTCCAACAAACACATGTGCAGGAACACATATGTGCATGCTCACTGACTCAAGTAGGGATTAAACTGAACTGTTGAGCTGTTCAGAGGCATGAGATGGGCTACTCAAAGCCACAGTGACTCTGTTTTACTAAGATGTTGAGCTGTCACTACTGTAAACGTTGAACACCAATGGATCTGAGTTAGAGATGACAGCCACATTTAGTCTCACGAGTGACCTTTAAATGTGTGTAATTGAAGAATAAAGCATCGTCTAGATGCACAATAATTCATGTGATTGTGTATCTTTTATATGCCACAATGAACTTGCCTCTTTTCTTTACCAGGAAGTTTTCTGGAAACAATTCCCACAGAAGTTCCTAGAATAATCATCATTAGAATAAGCTCATTTTCATTATGCTGTGAAAGTATGTTTGTTAATACAGATACATAATTTCAAACTCAGTGAGTGAGTGTGTAAAAATATCACAATTTCAACATTGATAAAACAAAGCAGACACTTTGGGAGCAGCGTGGCGCGCAGGTTACAGTGCAACCCATGTATCGAGGCCTTATTCCTTGACACAGCCGTCACAGGTTCGATGACCTTTGCCCCATGTTCTTCTCACAACCCGATTAACTGTCTCACATCTGTCAAAGGCCACAAGAGCCTACAAACAAACAATCTTTAAAAATAAAAAGACAAAGTGATTCTAGTTTGGAAATTCAGAGGAAGATTTTCATGAGGGAGTCCAGCTTGCAGATACTCAGATCAGATATGCTATAAAGAAAACTTCTATGAATCAAAAATACCTTGCAACCATCTGCAAAAGAAGATTGAAAACAATCATATTTCATATTTGATATTAAGTTGGTCGTATGTTTCTTTCTGTCTGGAGATATTTTGGGCATAGACCAGGAAAAATAAGCGTCACAGCAGATTCACAAGAAAAAATTCAGCAGCTTTACGAGCTATGCATGCTATTTGAATATAACAAAAAAAAAATAGAAAAAACAGGAAATGATAATGAAAACCAAAAACAGTTTGTTACTGATTATAATAATTTGCATTAAACATTTTTATTGTTTCAAGTCATTTTATAGGTTTAATTGTACATTTCGTGGTTAAAAGTGCCTCCATACATTGCAAACTCCTGTCCTGAATTCATATCCTGTGCATATAAATATACTGGAAAACATGTAATTGTTACAGGTTAAAGGTTAAAGGCCAGCATGCACTATGCTTTTGTTTTTTTCTCTACAACATAGATAAACAGATCATTATATTCTATCAGAAAACATATCTATGTCATTATCATATCTAGAAAAGAACATATTGTGCTATAATACCCAACTCAGTGTTATTATTGGATCAGATTGTGGTTTACTGAACTGGCTTACTACAACTAAGTGCTACTGCAAAGTAATTCAGAAGAAGTGATTTTCTTCTTCTTTTTACTGAAATGTGTTTCCTAAGACTTCTTGGAAACTGACATCTAAGCTGCTGCTCCAAGGAGTGACAGAAGATGACAGTGGAAAGATGCCTCCAGTGGGAGCTCAAAGTAAAACACTGGAGAGGTAAAAAAAAATAAACAGAAGGGAGATGATGACAAAATCAGGTTTCAGAAAATATGTGATACTGGGAAGGAGACAAGATAGCAGCATTGCTATAGCATTGAACTGGCAGCTGAAGGGGCAAATAGATGAGGAATAAAAAGAGATGTGTTTAAGTCTAGGGGGATCTACAGATGAGAGCTAAAAAGGATGGGTGATGATGGCACCCCAGACACAGAGAGAGGAAGTGACAGAAGCCTAAAAAAACGGAACAATAATAGTCTTGTGCTTGATTTGACACTGCTAAGTGCAGGATATTTTCTACAGTAACTCAAGTAAGGTGTAAAGAAATGATCAGTAAGACAAATAAAGCAGGGAAAAAAAGAGAGGCAAGACAAGTTCTTCATTTGAAGAAGCTTATAAGTGGCTGGAGGAAAAGTCCCAGAGTTCCCAGCACACACACCGTCACAAAAACCCAGAGGAAAATCCTGTCGATGACCATGGCAACGTACTTCCAGTCATCCTCCACCTGAAGAGAGAACGGAAAGGACATTATGCAATGTGTGGAAACTAGAATCTAAGGCAGATGCAGTCAAGAAAAAAGTTTACTTCCAATGCATGGATTTCACAAAAAACATGAGGTAAATTAAAAAAAAAAAAAACACCTCAAGGTTAATGAAAGGTTTACGTTGAAAGTGTTGGCAACAAAAAATATCGAATACAGAAAATATTTCTGGAATAGATTTACTTTTTAGGTTGTTTGTTAGTTGGAAAGCCTTTTAGAGCCAAGCACATTTCCCGGTGCTATATCTGGTTTTTCAGGTGTGCAAAATAAGATTATGATTATCCAGTGACCGTAATGCTATTATGCTTTTTGAGGAAGCAGTTTAACTATTCTCCAAGCCTCGAAGAAAGATGCGTGTTGCTGAGGAAGGATAGAGACGACGCAACAAAGATATCAGGACTGTCCAGAATGCGAGGACGACGTGCACAAAACCCTGCTTCTGGAACAAACGAGCAGCTTTAAACTCCAAATATAGCAGAGGGAAAATGCTTTCTACAGAGTTTACAAAGAAAAGCATTATTTTACTAACCACGCAGAAGTAACACACACTTGTATGAACAAGCATTTGTTGTGCAAACTGTGAGAACAAAACTTTGTCTCTTAAATGTAAAGATTCTTGGTCCCAAAACAATATAAAACAGATTAAGGACAGTAAATCAGTTTCATATACTGTATGCTGCAATGATAACAGTTCAGTTTATTGAGTAAGAATGTGGCACAAGGGAGAAATTTTATTAATTTATTTGGTTTCCCCTTCAGAAACACTATCATGAAAAAAGTATGTACTAGGTTAGGTGATTAGTTTTTTTCTTTTCAGTGCTGAAAGGTCAACACTTGTTTTATCTGTATTATAAAATCAGAATTTTGTTTACAGATCACTTTCTTCTTCATGTTAGAAAACTTGATCTTTGTTGCATAAAATGTAATAAATTTAGTAACATTTTTTCAGAGATCTGACTTTTTATGTTTCACTTAGTCATTTCTGACAAATAAGGCATCAAGTACCAGATCAATGGGCAAGCAAGTTCACCTAACGCCACTTCTTTTTAATTTCTATCATAAAAGTATTTATGCTTTTATGTTGAGACATTAGTTGCAGCCTTCAGCATCGTGCACATCACTTCAGTCACTTTTGGATTAAAAAGCTTGTTCTTGGCAAAAGAAATATCTGACCACTTTTGTTTATTTTTCACTTTTTACTCTCATTTCACAGGAAAACAGTAAAAAACTGAAGAAACAGTAGTTTACTCAGAAATGTTAATGCCACAAGAAAATGTCAGAAAGGCTATAATATTTTCTTATGTTATAGGATAGTGAGTCACCATAATATTTATGAAGCAGTTTGAGAGATCTGTATAACTGATTGTATTTAAGACAGAAATCCACAAAAAGTGAAATACTTGAGCACCGACTAAAGAGCTTAACACTAGAATGGAAAGACATACTGTTTATTAAAATGTAAATGTATTTTTTAATTATTAGTATTATTAACATCAAACTAATGTTTTGATCGTGTTGAACTACTTGTTCTGGTTTAATGTCAATTGAAATTTATACATTCAAATATTGGACTTGATCTAGAGATATTTATTATGGATTTTGTATTATGTGAGTTATTTATTTATTATTGTTTTCTTACATAAAATCTGGGCAGCATCACTTTAAAGCATCAACTTTTCACCATCGCCCGCAGGCCTGTTCCCACTCCACACGACTTAACAGGCAGCTACTGCATACTAATTTTACAATATTATTAGGTCTTCTCCAGAGAGAAATTTTGAATCTAATTAGGATTAAAAATGTAATACTAATATAAATAATCAACCCACATGCCGAACTAAATGCTTGCTTATGTACCTCCTTGGCTTTGTTGCGTGTCCTCATGTTCTCTGCGATGTATTTCACGCTCTCGATAGCCTGCTTGATCTCCGGCGACACCACAGAAAAAGCAACGACAGCATTGACAGGCGACGAGGCGTTGAGAGGCCTCGGCGCCTTTGGTGGCTCTGACTCTGAAGGCCCCTGAGCTGGGTTTGCCTGGGGAGGAGGTGGAGGAACCATCGGTGGAGGAACAGGAGTTGGCACCTCCTTGCCTCTGTAGGGACACCGCCTGGTCATGTCGCGGTTAAGGTCACGGTTCACGTCGCCGTATTCCACACAGTTCATGGAGCCACCAGCCGAGGAGGTCCCGCCTCCCCCTAAACCACTATCCAGCGGTGGGCATGCCACGCCTCCAGTTATGCCTCCAATGCTTACACTTCCAGAGCTGCTTCCTCCTCCTATGCTGGTCTTTCTCTTCTTAATACCTCCGCCGGTGACTCCTCCTCCTGTCGCTCCTGTAATTCTGACGGGTGATGAGCAGCCTTGGTCAATCGGCCGTCTCATCAGCATCACTCTGGGCAGCACCCCGAGGAACACCATCCTCACCCACTCCGGCATCGTGTGAGTCATTGGAGTACGGTAGTGGACATTCAGCACAAAGACGGTAATGACGATACTCAGAGTTACAAAAATCATGGTAAAGAGAAGATACTCTCCAATCAGCGGGATGACGAGCGACGTGGAGGGGATGGTTTCAGTGATGACCAGCAGGAACACAGTGAGGGAGAGCAGGACGGAGATGCACAGGGTGACCTTCTCCCCACAGTCTGACGGGAGATAGAAAACCAGCACCGTGAGGAAGGAGATGAGGAGGCAAGGGATGATGAGATTTATTGTGTAGAAAAGAGGCAAGCGGCGGATGTAGAAGGAGTAGGTGATGTCTGGGTAGATTTCCTCACAGCAGTTATACTTAATATCATGTTTGTATCCAGGTGCATCAATAATCTCCCACTCCCCACTTTCCCAGAAGTCTTTCAGGTTCACCTGGAAAATATAAATTTAAAAAGAAGGTCTGTTTTAGAAATGTGGCAATATTTAACAATTCAAAGAGTCGTTTTGTGTTATATATGTGTCAGAAATAAACAAATATTGATACAATAGAAATTGTCATGTCAAATCTGCTGAATAACAACAAAATCTCTCTATGTCTCAACACAAAATCAAACTTAATCGGTTCCAATAGACAAGAAATTTTCTCTATTATTGATCTGCATCATTAACATCCTTATAAGGTAGACACTTATTATTTTCTAACAATGTGAAAGCTGAATTGTACAACAATATTATTTCATGTTTGTACAATTTAATATCATGTAATAGATTGTAAAATCAATATTTTAAACAATGTTTTTGGTAGAATGTGATGAATATGTATATTGTGTATAACATGAGATGCTTCTGTAATAACATGAAAAGTGTAGTGTTAGCGCAACATAATTTGTATGTTATAACCTGATATAGTTCTATTTTTCACTTATGTGGGTGGGATTTTTCCATTTATACAGTCACATGAGCCATATTTTTAATGCTAGTAGAAAAATATTGACTAAAAGTATGTATAAAACCATAATACAATATATACCCAAGATTTTTTATTTTCTTTTTTAATTTCTGACCTTTGAGCCAATGAGCACCAAGTCGATCTTTGCTTTGTCATAGGTCCAGGACCCAAACTTCATAGAGCAGTTCTGGTAGTCAAAGGGGAAGTAAGTGATGTCCATTGGGCAGGAGGATTTGAATATAGCTGGGGGGACCCAAGTGATAGTGCCATCAAACTTCAGCAAAGCTTTGGTCTTGTCTTCTACAAGGAAGTCACCAACAGCACTGTGGGAGAACATGTTTAAGGTTATTACATTTACTCTAAACGTCAGAGGATTTTGAGCCAACAACTGACATTGTAGCAAACATAAGTAAGAAAAAATACCATCCAGTCTCAAACAAAAATGTGTAATACTTAGCCTCTTTATTGGTTTGTATTTAGGACTTATTTCACATTTTTTATAGCGGAATTTCAAACAGACATGATTTAACAAAAAAGTATTCCTTCTATCATCTGTTTATCAAAACATACTTGTTGTATAAGACGATATCCGGTCTCCAGATTTTGTTGGATGGAACTCGTATGTACTCGATGCCATCGTATTCAACAGGGGTCCATCTCAGTTTATAGTCGTTCCAAACCTGAAGGATAGTAAAACAGAAACACTTGACATTAAGGCTGTGTAATTTTTCTACTCTACAATATTTATCGATGTTTCTTTTCCTCAGAACATATCGATTTTTCATCCGTGAATATCGATACATTAAATTCTACTTTCAGTTTTATGTCAAATCCACATGAATTAAATGACAGCTATCACACATGACATTTTTACCCAGCTGCACATGTGCATTAAAAATGACATGTAATGAAATAACTTGTTACAATTAATTAAATAATGAAATGAAATAGATAAATTAAATTACCTAATATAAGTGAATAAGGCAAAAAAGGTTTCTTTTCTGCATAACCAAATACGCAAGGCCACACAATTAACATTTAAACAAAACAAATGTATAACAAAAACAACATTTATTACACCAGTATTAGACCATTAGTTCAATTAATTCAATCCAAGTCTATGGAACAGTCACAAAATGTCACCAAAATCACTCTGTCCCTCTAAAATCTTTCAGGAAATCTTAAAAATGTATCAAATTGTATCGTTTGCAGAATATTGTAATATATATCGTATTGTGAGCAGAATACCAAATATCGCATTGTATCGTGAGATTAGTTTATCTCTACAGCCCTACTTGTCATTCTGATGAAACTCAAACAGCAAAACGCATAGCGAATAAAAAACACAGCAGCACTTACATGTCTCAGCCACAGGTTAGTTTCCATAATTTGATTCACCTCATCCTATAGAAAGAATATAAATACTGAACAAATAATTTATGATAGATAAAAGAGATGATGAATGGATGATTTTGTGCTCTCACCACTTTAACAAGCTGTGATATGGACACTTCAAACTCCACTGTAACTGGATCAGACACATTCTCCACAGGTCGGATGAACTGGTTGTATCTTCGGAACAACCTTCGGAATAATCTGTCCTCTGCCTTGGATGAGAAGCAGCCTGGAAAAAACAGAGGGAGACGACGTTGAAAAAATTAACAGAAGATTAGCAAAAATGGCAAAAAAACTGCCACTTTACATTGACTGAGTTAAACTGGGGCTTTGTGGAGCTGTCTATAATTATCTGTGCCAGTAAATTAAACTTGACACTAATACTGCAGAAAGGTCACCCCTCCAAACAGATTTATTTTCAGTGTCTGCAAACAGAAAGTTATTATAAGGAGTCAAAGATTAATGTTTTTCTCACATCAAGGCTACATTTCCCAAGTATATGAGACAGTAACAAACAGGCAGAAGCTGAAGAATATTTGATACAAATATGGCAGTTAATATTGTGCAAATCCTTATAAAATCTATATATTTATTTGTCTTCTCATGTTATTTTTTTAAGTTAAATAAATAAAAACAAATACAACAGAAACACAGGATTGTTATGTTTAGCAAGAACTAAAATAGTCGTCTCTGTCAGACACAGTGAAATGTCAACCATATTGACATTATCTCCTTGTAAAACTGTGACTAAAACTCTGACAAAAAACAAAACTTCCTTACAGAAAATCTTTACCATAATCTTAATGTATTTTTTAATGATAAGATCAGGGACACGGACCAGGACCAGCTAAAGAAAGAGTGTAATGAAATCCAGATATTTAGCTGTAATGTGAGACAAACATCTTTACATTAAATCAGACTAATATTGGTTATAGGATAAACAAAATCCTTCTTGTTTCCTTTAAAGGTTAATTTATTACTTTTTTCATCATCATTTGAAAATTCAAAAGCTAAAGCTTACCTACACTAAGACTAAGATGGACTAACATGCTTTAAAACAATCTGGCAAAACCCTGATGAGAATGTCAAAGATTTATAAGCTTTATATTAATTTAAAGTATTTGAGTATAATGGATATACACCTGTGAGTGCATTTAAGGACAAAACCTCGCACACACACTACTTCCTTATGCCATCATGTACAAATCTAAAATAATCAGACAAGATATCTGAAATATTTTACTGTAAGTGGTCTGTTTCAATAGCAAAAGAAAGCCAAAAGACCTTGAGGGAGTGTTTTTATCCACAACGAAATGACCAGTGGCCAGTCAGGAAGGAAGAAGCCAAGAGCAAAATAAAAAAACAGATTACAGCAAACAAAGACTGGGATTTTTAAAGACATTTCCAGTGTTCTGTTAAAATGATAGTTTTTTTCAATCCATCATGACCAAGGTTACATTTGAGAACAACACCGGAGCACTTCACAAACTGTAGATGCCGTCATAAGGTAAACAATATGATATGAGAAATACTGAAGAAACATCTCAATAAAAGCCAGGAAGGTGAGGCTTGGGGACAACAGGCTCCTCCAATGGGCAACGACCCTTACTGTTCCACCAAATTATTTTCAAAGTAGCTAAACAACCAAAAAGTAGTTTTGATGGGGGTGCTGTGGTGGCGCAGGTGCAAAGCACAACCCACGTAAGGAGGCTTTGGTCCTTGTGCCGGTGGTTGCAGGTTCAATTCCTGGCCTGGCGACGTTTGCCGCATGTCTTCTCCCTCTCTCAATCCCTAATTTCCTGTCAAGCTACTTTCAAATAAAGGCCACTAGAGCCTCAAAAAATCTTTTAAAAAAAGTAGTTTTGATGCGTCCATTAAAAAAATTTGATTTCAGTTAGAAAGAATACTTTTGGTCCAAAGTTGTGCCAACAAACCTCACTCAGCGACACCAGAGGCAAAGTTTCAGCAAACTATTGTGAGAAGCTTGCAGAAGGGCAGCGAAAATGTTTGAATGGATTGGTAGTTTAATTCCCCAAAAATTGACAAAATATATGCAAAACTGTGTATTTTAAAGAAAATAATAGAAATTTACAAAAAACAAAGGTCTCACTCACTATTCTCACTTTTAGAAAATTTTAAAAATGGTAATCCGAACTGACCTAGAAATGAAGTTTAATCTGATTTAATGTCTAAGAGTAAGAATGGAAACAATTGTCTTTTCCCCTCATGTATGTAAATATCTTTTTTCAAATGTATGTAATATTATCATTGGAAAGTCAGAGCATAAGTTGAGCTTTATGAAGTCTTCAGCAGTCTTTTCTTACATAGTCAAATCAGATCGATTCCAATTTATTCCTACAGCACAACACCCATACTTTTTCAAGACATTTTAAAAACAAGTGATAAAACATTGAACTGGAAAGAGACGGTGTAAAGAGGCCAGTGCAGGTGGGGAGTGTTTCTTCTCTTAGCAGGCACAAGGTGCTGAGCTTGCTGCTTAGCTTGCTGCTTTTGGTAAATAAAGGTTATAAACAGTCTGTGTGGAAAAACACAACATTCTGCAGGAGAGGTTCTGTTTTAATTCCCCAAAATTTCTCTGCAAAACTACTGAAAATACCTTATCTTTACTTCATCTTTCCCTTGAAACCTTCAGTCAGTAAAATTTGTTATGATTTACTATACTGCAGTAATGACAATAGACTGGGACATACACTCTAACCATTTGTGTCCAAACTGCAGCTGTTTCAGTTTATTTTAGGAGAAACTGACCAGCTTGTACGCTATAACAGATAGATCCTTTTAATGGACGTATTGACCATGTTAGGACTCGTGGTAATTTATGAAATTCAGATGATAATTTAATGAGGGCTTTATGGAGCTCAATTAAAGAAGTTCTTATTTTAAGCTTTGCCAAACAGTCTCTTCTAATGTGATATGTGTGCATTTAAAACGGTGGCAGAAAAAGGTCTGTTCTCTCTTTTTTCTTGCAGGATGTTGACAGAGCATTTTGCTGCTGAACTCTCCATCTCTATCAGCAGAGGATTTCAGTCAAAGCAGGAAAAACAGCCTCTGCAGAGGTGTGTATGGAAGACTGAGCTGAAGATCAGATTGTGAAAATAGCCACAAGTAATGCTTGTGCTGGCACACATACCTACGTCTGTCTGAGCAGAAAATGTTGCCTCACTTTTGGGACAGCATGCAGTCACGCCACCGGAGAAAAGTTATAAACACTGGAGACAGGTCTACTAAGGCTTGTCTCATCTCCAACTCTTACCTTAAAGTAATCTAATCTAATTACCTTTTATAATATGTTCATAACCCCTTGATTATGTTCTCTAAACTCAACACTGAATACCAGCTGTTTGCCTTTATTGTGTCTTTGAACAACAAAACCACTGATGCATTTAAGACACAAATATGTTGAAAATCTAAACATGAAATTTCCCATCATAGCTTTCAAGTCAAGGAGAGATATGCATATTATTGAAGTCTTTCACATCAAAAAACAGACTCTTTATTCACTGCGTAAGTCAGATAAGAGATTAACTTTTTTAAATGAAAAAGATAAGGAGATCAAATTTGATTTACAGCGATATAAACAGTCACTGAAGAGTTTTTTTAAACAACTAAATAAAACATGAATTTATTATTGAGTCCATTTATGCTCCACAAATCAAAAAAAGCTTCATTTTAATATTCTCACTTACCTATTATGCTTTTCTTTGCACAATCTTATAATTTGCATCATGTTTCATACTAATATAAGGAAGAAATACTGAAAGTACTTCAGCTTATACTATTCTTTGTTTAAGAAAGTATTAGCTATAATTAAAAATAAATGTCAAGTGAAGGAAGTAAAGGTGTAGCCAGATTTGTTTAACATCAAAACAATTGCAGTTAAGATCTTTCATCGTGAATAGTATAAAATATAACAAAAACAAACAGTCTTTTTTGTGTGGTTGGCTTATTGGCTGGTGTCTTATTCCCAGCAGTGTTGGGTTTATTATTCTTCTCATATGGCTGATGTTTACCAAAGCATTTTCAAATAAAACTGGGCTGCCTGAAGAAGTTCACTTTAATCAAAGCTGTACAATGTTAGAGGAACCTTTGTATTGAAATAAATGTAATATCCGCTGTTCATACAGTAAAGTCGTATGCATGTCTAATGAGAGTATCATGATGAACATCTTCCAGACATCCTGAATCAGTTCAATTGTTCATGTTCTCAAAAAATGACTGACTTGCCGAGGCAGGAAAAGTCCGTTAAGAGATGAGCTGTGTAAATCTGCACAGATCTAGCTGGGTCTGATAACAACAACACTGCAGCTCTGATGTTACAAAGCCTCAGCTCACCTCGGGGGGGGGGGGGGGGGGGGGGGGGGTTTTTTTTTGGGGGAGGGGGGAAAGGGAAAAAAAAAAAAAAGCGTGCGAGCAGAAAAGGCACACCAAAAAAAAAAGCAAAAAAGAACACCATGGTT